>JAPYZO010003608.1:0-11548 GCA_030522905.1 Torymus flavipes
CGCGCTTGCCATTTTTCACGATGCGCGTTCGCTCGCGCGTTCATTTCTTTCTGTCACGCTGTGTATGTGTGTGTGTGTGTGTNNNNCTATAAGTGTATACGTTCAGGAGTCGAGTGATCGATCGGCCGCGGAGTTAGTAATATACGTCGATCGACAACAATGCGCGCGAAATTTTCGCGAGTCGAATTGCAATTTATAATGGCACGGCGAACTGTACAAAACTTGCGAAACCGAAGTGTGCAAACGCGCAGTGGCATTTTGTAGGAGAGCCAATGAGGATAGTGTAATAGAGACCGCGCGTGCGCGGTAGCGGCGGCGGCGACTTCTTTCCTGAGCGCGCGAGCTTATCTCACGCGACCCTTGAAGGTGTATATATAGATATAAGTATACGTGCATGGCCTGCGGGCGAATAACTCGGCAATGCGCGAGCTTCTACATGTATATTCCTACACGTGGATGTCGTAATAATAGTAATAAGAAAGTTACCGGAGATAAGTTGGATTGCTTCCTCGGCTATGAACGGGGTGAAAAATGATCGCTTTATTATGAGTTAAAATATATTCTAAGAGGGATTATAAGTGACGATATCTTTTGCTCATTTATCAAAGCTCGCTTAAACGTCTACGGTTAAGAGCGGGCTGAAATTTTTTACTTTTCTCGTTTCTTTTTTTTTTTATGGTTAATAAAATGTAAAATAAATAAACTCGCCGCGAGAGGCCGTAAATTTTTTTCGCCAACTCTTTATGGTACGTATAACCACTTCGATTACACGAGGTTTAACAGCCATCTAATTTTTAACGGGACCACTTATACGTGAGCGCGCGCGCACGCATGATATAAGAGGGCGCGCGCGTGCGAATCGAAAAGCGCCAGACACGCTCGAGTAGCGTAAGTACCTCGTGTACAACGCTCTGTTGTATAACACTTACCGGGCTTGAAGGTTTCTCCGTCCCAATTCTCGAGTGTACTCTCGATCTGCAAGCAGAAAAAAAGGCGAGGATGATTGACGTGCATCAACAATATATATGTATGTGTATAGCATCAGCGACGAGAGCAAACGAAAATCTAATCTCATCGTGCTAAACCAACATGCACAGGATCATTCGGAGCCGTGATAAATCGAAATTCATCAGAACAGTGTATATATAAAAGTTTTACATGTATATATATATATATATATATATATCTGTGCATGTATATATATCCGAGGTGTTTTGTTTTTTCGTTGTGCAACTAACCGGGGCTGGGCAAATCAAGTTATCTCGAGAGCGCCTCTAACCGATTTCTCACGGCTGCTCGGACGTATGTGCACACGTGTGTGTATCTATACATATATAAAGAACTCGTCAATCGCCGATGCAAAAAACAAGGGGGGTAAGAAAACCACGGCTATACTATCGCGGAGTTTAGTCAGCGCTTGCCTATCGATCGCCTCGTTCGCGCGAATTTCACACATACGCACACACGTACACGCATCACGTACGGCAGCGTTATATCCTCTAATCAGCAAACATGTCAGGCGATTATTCACAACGACGAGAGAGAGAGAGAGGAGAGGCGGCAACGAACAAAAGGAGGATCGCGACACGCGGAAAAGGCGAGGTGGAAAAGTCAGTTGATCAATTCTGTATACGTATAGTACACTCACACACACGCACACACTAGGCATATCCCCCCACCCTTAATTGCCAGTTCCGCGAACTGCGCTCGTGCGACTCTCTTCCTTCTTCTCGTCCGTACGCCTGCTGCTGCACTGCCGCTGCAGCTTCCTCTCTGTAATCACAATAAAATCGCGTCCACGCCGCGCGTCTCGGGCGTTTATATAATCGATTCGTCGTTAATTACGCTGCTGCCCCCCGCGCGGGCTCGCTCGATCTCTCGCGTTTATATATATTTCCCCGAGAGAAAGAGAGTCGTCGTGCCTGCCACGCCTTCGCAAATATACAGACAGAGAGAGAGAAGCCCACAACAGCAGCAGCTAGAAATCGCCCCGCCGCTCCACTTTATTAAATCAGAGTATATATATATACTCTTTCTCTCTCTCCTCTCTCGAGATCGCCGAGAGTAGCTGGCGGCGGGTCATTCAACCTGCGCGATGCGGCCCCATCGAAAGTCCTCTTCTCGTCGTCTCTTTCTCTCGCTCGCTCTCGCATGACGAATTACCCGCCCGCAGATAAGTAAAAGGGATTAACTGCCTTGTTAGGGTATATACGCGTGCGTGTGTGCATGTCTCTCGGTATTATCTCGGTGCTTGCGCTCGCCCGCTCTCAAGAGAGAGAGAGAGAGAGTGTATTCTTTCTTTTCTTTCGCTCAAGCGCGTGCGCGTGAGTTCAATTGGACTTTTTTCGATTGTCCCGGCCGATGTGTGGGTTGTGCTGCTGCTGCGCCCTGCAGAGGAGAGAGCAGCAGCTATACTCCTCGAGATCTCCGCGAGCCATATAGACTCGTCGTGACTAATTGCGCGGGACGGGTTGTTTGTCGTTCGGCAAAGGCCACGCTCTGCTGCTGGGGTCGTTTGTATATATGAGAGCAAGAGACGGGTTTATGATTTAATTGCTGTATTAGTCTCGTGAAAAATGTTTCGCCGCGATGTTTGCCCAGGTAATGGGGACCGATTTATATTTGGCTGAGGTATATATATTTTGTTTGGAGTTTGGGATGTGCGATGGAAGAATAAGTTTAAGTGGGTATATAGGGTCGGGAGAAACTGGCGGGACGCGAATTAAAATAAATATACAGTGTGTATAGGTCGAGATTATTGAAAAGTCAATTTTAAAACATCACGCGCATCATCATCCTCACTTCACACGCCGCTCCGTTCTCTCATATTCCCCATAATCGGCAGTATTAAAAATGCATTAAGCAAGCGTTAAATTTCAGCCGAACTTTCTTTCACAGCTTTTATATGTACTTTCCAGCGCGCGCGCGCGCTCGTTGCGTAACACGTGTACACTCATACATCTCTCAGCGAAATCGACGCTTTCGAGCGCAAAAATACGCCAATAATAACCGTACCATCACATCGGTCAAAACTACCAGCTTCATCGTCGCTACTAACCGGTCATCCCGCGAAATTTATAAACGCACCGCGTCGTCGTTGCGCGTGAAATACGATGTGGAATTTTTCCGCGTGCCGCCAGCAGAGAGAGCGAGCGAATGAGAGCCTTATTGTCACGTCGAGGCTCATCTGTGCACTCGCGTGTCGCGGCCTTATCGTCAGATGCCTATCTGCGCGTGTAAAGGAGGCGGGGAAGAAGGCGCTGTGCATGTGCAGCGTCGTCGTCGCCGCGTATATACGCAACAACCAACGCGCGTGTCTTATGCATTTATGCATTGCATTATGCGCGCTCGGAGAGGACGAAAGAAAGAAAGAGAACGAGTTCAAAGGAGAGCCCAGGAAAAAAACGAGAGCGAGAAAAAAGAGGCAATAGTAATTTGTATTTAAAAAGGTGAAAGAGGGAGAGCCGAGGAGAGATACCAGTCGGCGCGGCAGAGAAGAGGAGGAGATAAATCCTTTCGCTTTTTCGAGAGAGTGAATTAATTTTTTTAAATTAGCCCTCCCGCCCCGTGAACAAAGGTATGCACAATGAGGAGGAAGCGCGAGCTTTCTTTTCTCCTCTTGTCGTCTTCGTGTCTCTCGCACATCCGCGCACTGCTCTCCTAAGAGAAATTAATCCACTTTATTTTAAACTCCCCTCCTCGTTCGCTTACTTCTCTCTCTATTAATCCCCACCTGAGCGCTATATACAGCGCATGGTGGAATCCACAGCCGCCGATAACGCACAAAAATCCGGAATTCTTCGTGCAGCGGCGGCGGCTGCGCTAGCTCTCGGCACTGCGAAGGTCAATGAATCACGATCGGAATTTATTAGAGGCGCGCGCGGGGGGAGTAAAGTGTGCGCCTGGATATATCTCTCTCGCTCTCCCGCGCCTCCGTTCGAAACTTATGCAGGATTACGTAATTTCAGTCACGGAATTATGTTAATCCCTCCCCTCCGATTCGTCGGCGCGCTGCCGCGTTAGAGATAGAAAGGAGAGAGACAAGAGGGAGCGAGAGAGACAGAGAGTTCCGCGAGTGCCTGCGGTGTATACTGAAAAATGTCATTAACTCACGCGCGACAAGTCGGAGTGTCTTTACCTCCTCTCTCTTTATCTCTCTGTGCCATAGGCCTTTTCTTTATCTATCTGTCCTCCTCTGTCTTGAGAAGAGACGCGCACTCTTTCGTTCCTCGGGACTCCCTCTATATGTACTCCATTCTAAATTCTTCCTTCGAGTGACAATTAACTCCATTAGGGACTTTTACCCACAGAGGGGGAGGGGGAATTGAAAGAAATCTAATCAATCTGGATGTTTATTATTATCACTGACGTGGATTTAAAGAAAATTTCAAACCGTCAATTAAATGAAAATCATTTTTATTGTTTTCAGAGCAGTCATTCTGGCATAATAAAGATACGATGATCATCTATGTATAGTACAATTAATTGAGACAGTTACGAATATATCATTCGAAGCCACAACAGAATTGAAACGTCACGTGATCCAACTTTTTCACAAAGCTCTCTTCGTGTCGAATGAAGTCATCATTTCGTAAATAAACCCGTTAAATTTGAATCCCAGCCGTAAAGTACACACGTCTCTCTCTTCTTCCGACTGAAATTTATAATAGATCTCCGCTCTTATGCTTTCTCGAACAATCTCGCGAAAAGCGCGAATCTCAGCCAAGCCGACGTGCGTCAAACGCGTCGGTAAACACACAAAGGCGGCGAGTAGCTGACGTCGCCGCGATCCAGAGCCAGCAGCCGTAACCATATACAAACATACACGCGCGTGCATGCTCCTGTTAATCATCTCTCTCTCTCGCCTATTTGATGCGCTCGCGCGTATAGAACAAAGCGGTTTACGCAAGAGGCGGAAGAAATGTGTAGCGCTGCGGCGCACACGTGTGCACGTAACGATCAAACGAGACGATGATTTTGTAAATGTCGGGTGGACTGGTTTTATTTTGAGATAGGGATCTTCTGCTGGGTTCGGGCCGCTCGAGTTTGTTTTTGAGCTTGGAAGTACAAAGAGGCACAAGGTTGTTATTGTTAGGGCTAGCGTTTGTTTGGTACTGTTTGTGCGATGCGATTGATTTTTTCAAGTCTATATTTAAATCCATTTTTTTGTTTGAATTTTCAAGGTTCGATAATACTATATGCACCGCGATAAAATTATTTTTCAAATCATTAAAACATGCGCAAAAAAGGGCGAAAAAGCTAAGAATCAATTTCGCATCGACGATTTGAGTGGCGGGCACTCGTCCCTTTAATTTCCGAAGCCGCTCTTTTTCTCTCTTTCCATCGCTCTCCTGCCACCCGCCGTCGCTTTTAATTAAAAGTCAAGCGGAGGGAATCAGACTGTGCAGCCCCGCGCGCGCGCGCGACGAATTTCGGGATGTCACGTACGTGGGCGTGAGCCGAAAACCCGGCACGAGAGACTATATAGTGGAACGGTTATTAGAGGAGCAAAACGAGCGAGCCCCGCAAAAATAGGTGTGGGCGTCGCGCGAAAGACCTTCACCCTGGCCGACAAGCATCGCTTTTTTGTTTATCTTTACGGCGGCAAAAAAAGACCACGCTGATGATGACGACGACGAGACGCTGAAGAATCGACGCGATATTTCGTCGAGTTAGCTCGGCCCGTCGTGTTAATGACGCGTAAAGCCTGATGTCATCTCTCTCGCGCGTAGTGGATGCGCGCCGCGAGTGTAAATAAGGATAACAGATCGCCGCGGCGGCGAGCCGATCCTAAATGCATTTCTAATGGAAACGAAGCACGCGTCGGGAATTAGCATTTTTATTGCGAGAATGACTGTCGAGAAAATTTAATATCGCGAGCGTGCGGGCCATAATCGTAAATTCGCGCAAAGGCAAATATCGCGCGTGGCGCGGCTTTTAATGGGAACGATCATTCGCGCCTATAAAAATACACGCGCGCGCGCGCGTTATATCGCAATGATCGTATCGACTCCTCGGGTTTCTATCGCGGTTGCATAAAATCGCGGTTTACGAGAAAGCTCGCGCGATCGCCCCCTCTGCCGAATAACGAACGGGGAGTGTAGGTTTACTTTAAGGCGTGTGTGCTCTGAGATCGCGGAGACCCTGCGTATATACTATGGTCGAATACCTTGGATTTTGGAGTTGGCCCGTAAAATGGGGGAACAGCTTTGGTAAGAAATATCGCGCATCCCGAAGAATAAACGGACTGGTCGCTACTGGACCCGATGCCTAAAACGAACGATAATGAGCGGGCAGAACGCGCGTTTAATGACTCTTCGCATTCCGGCTACTCCTGTTCGCGGCCATTTAAATCGATCCGCGCAGCCGCCCGCGCTCCCTGAATTCCTGCTGGCGACTCCGGTGTCGTCCGCGACTTATGGACACTCGAGGAGAACGGACGCACTCGATACTCGAGGTATGTACGTCTCTTGTATCTGCGAGGAGCGCGTGCACACTGTTTATCGTTATCGCGGCTGCTGGGTGGCTTCTTTCTGAGGAATGCCCCCGCACACGAGCATCGGTATCTGGGTGAGATATACTTACGGGCGTAACGCGAAGGGCTGTTGATGTTTGAAGTAAGGCGCTGGCAGAATTTGATCCGCGGCTGTCGGATAATTTAACGCACGCGTCAGACGCTTTTCGTGTCTGCACGTCATTTCGAGATGTTTTTAGCGGTTTTTAACGATGCTGATATATATATACGCGGTGCTCTTTTCTTTATACGCGTGCGTGCTACTTTTGTGAAGTGAGAAGGGAAGAAGAAGACCGAGCACGCTTACAACTTTCGAATATATATACACACGTGTAGACTCTCATAGACGCGATAATTCGCTTCGCGGGATGGAGGATGTAATCGAGAGCCCGAGATAAAACTCAAGCACCTGTCCTACATTTACGCCGCGTGCGGCGGTTCGTGTAAACGAGCGAACCATTAGACCAATTTTATACCCTGTAAAATTCGCGATATTAACACGATCGTATTTCAGCGACGAGCGCACACACGAGCGTCTGTGTATGCATTACAGCGCCTAATAAAGCGGGACGTGTCGAGCGCTAATTTCGTTAACAATATTAGATTATTATGTTTGACATGCGAGATTCGAGCCCGGTAAACGCGCACGAGCGCTAAGTACATAGCTGGTTAAACGTCGATTATGGCGCGCTCGCTGTATGTGTGTAGAGGGTTATATATACTAGGAGATCTCGCGCATAATCTCTGCCGAGAGCCGTTTTTGCCAGGCGAATTTACTTTCTCCGCTCGAGCGCGCGTGAAGGATGGGATGGAGAGGAGAAGAGAGAGCGCGCGCGGTTCGGCGGCGAGGATCATCGACAGAAAAGCCATATGCCGGACCCGATTATTTGGTAATGAAAATCGACCGGACGTGCGTCGATAATCGTCAAGTCGATCGACAGGTAGAAAAACAGAGATAAGTTGCGACTGTGTGTCACTGGCGAAATGAGACGTAAGCCTGTGTAATTATATCGACCGTGCAGTTTTTAATGTTTTTGATTATCATTTCATACAGAAATTTATTATGCAGGAAAATAAAATCATAAATAACACGATCTTATCTCTTATAATGCGCTATAATATAAATAACATCGAACCGTATATATTTTCCGTTCGCTGTCGAATCCAAAATTAGTTTAATCCGTTCGAAAACTGTAATTCGACGAACAATGATTGTTCGCGCGCGAGATTTACGCGCGGCCCATCTTCAAAAGGCCTCTCCCCCATGCAGCATCCGCGCGCAGGAATTCGCCGATCGATCATTATACGTACGCCTGCGCATTACCACGCACGAAAATGTAAATACAAATGCACCGCGAGAGGGACTTCGGCATATACACACAACACGCAACGAATTACGAGCAATTTACATTACTCCCGACGCCCTTAATCGCGCACACGCTCGCGCAACGGTTATAAGCTCCTCCTCCCGGTGCTTCGTATATGCGATTGTCATCGATCCGTTAATTCCCGATCAACGCACAGCGCATTTTTCGTTGCGACATCGTGCCGTTACACGCCCTGCGAGAGAAGATCTCTTCCGGAAGTTTTGGGAGGGACGACTTTAACTTTAATCCCCTCGGCACTACCGTTGCTTTCGCGCGGCAATAACAGTCTCTCAAAACGGGCGTAAATTACGCGCCTGCGCGTGTGCGTATCTTCCGCGTGCTTTGTTTTGTACTCGAGTGAGACCCTTTCCTTTTTTTTTCAAGGGAATAAGCGCATTTTTGAGAGCTCGCGCGCTAAAAACTATTTTTCTTAATCAAAGTGAAAAACAACTGTAATTTCGCGCGGCGGAAACACAAGAAGCGACTTACGAATTTATCTCGCGCATATTCGGGGTTTATGAAGTTAATCAACGTAAGTGGAAGAGAGATAAGTCGGGAGATTAAGCTCGAGCGGGTTCTGAAATAAAATTCGTAATGTTAAAAAGGGGGAGTGTTTTACTTTTCTTTCTTTTAGCAAACCGCGAAATTATTTACTTTTTGGGACGATAAATTCCGAAAATTTATAGAGCCTTAAATATTACCTTTCAGCACCGCGGGCTTGTTGTTATTTGTAGGCAATTTAACGTACACCTATTTGTTAATTATCTCGAAAAATCGTTCAGTGAAAGTCAATAAAATGTTCTCTCAAACTTACGGGCGATGTCAGTTGTCTGATGTCGTATATACATACACAAAACCATTCGGTAATTTCTAATTTCCCCGCGAAAATTATTGGACGGCAATAAGTATTGCGCAAGAGAGGCAATTTCGAAAAATGCATTTCCGTTCGACGAACCCGCGAAGATCGATTTGAAATATTTCAAAAGCGACCCCGCGCGCGTGTATTACACATACGCGTTACGCAACGATTGACGGGCTCCCCGATAAATCACCTTTATTTCCTGCGAGCACGCGTGTCTGCGCTCTTAAAAAGTTTTTTACCGCGCGTCGCCGCGAAAAGAAATAAAAGCTCGACCAGTAATTAGGCTTCGGTGACCTTTAAACCTCGGCGGTGACGGCACTCATACGTGAATAAGTGCGCAGAGGGGCACGTGTGTACGCACGTGTGTATTGCGTCGGGAATAACTTTCTCTCTCTCTCTCGTATAGGTATATGTACGTCGGTTGCGTGCATAACGTGTGGAATCGATGTGGCAGTGCGGCTATACTTCGAGTAATAGAAGTCGCGCATAACTGTTTTTCAGCGCGTCTTCTCTTGCCCGGCATTTATTATGCGTAGAATCCATGTCGCGATAATGGAGTACGGAACGATGAATTATCATCCTCTCGCGTTCCGCGTCCTCTCTGTCGGTTTCTTCGTCTCTGTTTCTCTCTCCCTCTAAGCAGCAGTAGTTCGGGTCAGCAGAAGCAGCAGAGCCTATTATACCGTTGTGAACATCGATCTCCGCTTCTTCCTCTCCTCTTTCTCTCTCTTTCTTTCCTCCCGGGTAGTATATACACGCTTTTTACAATGCCTCTTGCTTCTTAACACCTCTGGACTCGCTGAGCCGTGTCTCTTCTTAAGTTTCGTCGTCGCGCTTTGACCGGTCTCGGGACACTTTTTTTTCTCTCCTCCCCCTGCTTCTTCTTCCTCGCACAAACGCGACATTAAATTCAGCAGTCGCGCATTAGATTCTGCTCTCCGAATTTCCGTCACTTTTTGCGTCACCGCATGCACGTGCTTACTAATGCACACATATACACACATACTTAGAGAGGTGACGACGAGTTTTTATCGCAATGTGTCGGGCCCGATAAGCAACGGACATTAATCTCCGCTGAAATAAGAAGCGTTCGCCATCCGCGGCGTATATTACATTGGCTGGGGCGTGATAAAATTTCTGTATCTATACAAAATTAGATAGAGTGTACAATTTGAATGCGAAAAAAGTGTATAATATCAGTGGCGGCGAGGGTGCGAAGGTGTGTATATATATGGGAAAGTAATTTGAAATTCCGCCGATAGTCGAGAAAAAGCCGCATAATTTTCCCGCGCTCCCCTCGCGCGTATACACGTAGCCCGGCTAATGGACCGTCCGCGCGATAATATAAATTCGAACAGCAGCATTCAAAACACACATACACGCATACACTCTCCACTCCATTCTGTCCGGGGGACGATCGATTTTCTCTGTTTTTTCTTCTCCTTCGCCTCGAATAAACTCTTTCCTCTCTCTCTCTGTCTTTCTCTCGGAACCTTATCCCGCAGTGGCAACAGTAAAAGCTCGGACTGCCTCGAGCGCGTCGCGCGCGCGCACAGGAGCGAGCGAGAGAGCGGGATGCGTTACACGTAATCTAGCGAAGGAATTTCTTTGTCGGGCCATAGACGAACGAACGAACGAACGACCGCGAGCGCGGGCTACGCATGCGTGAGGCGATCAGCGCGAGTAAAAGAAGAGGAAGCAGTGCGAGTGCAGAGAAAGAGAGAGAGAGAGAGAGAGAGAAGAAATGGAGACTGCGAGCGCAAGAGAGCTACGACTCTACGCGAAGAAGAGGATAAGGTTATTAAACTTCCTGCCCGCGTGTGCGAGCATTGACTTGAGCCGCCGCCGCCGCTGCGAGTGCGAGAGTCCCAGAGCAGGCGCATGCTGGCTGCAGTTGCCTGCAGTATGCAACGAGTGTGTGTACACCAGCTAGCTCATGCGGCTGGTTGTTTGGCTCGCGCGCACCGCGCGTCTATTTAAATTATACGTCTCATTTTCACGGGGGGAGCTCGAAAATAGGCGCTAAGGGTATACCATGCGCACGCGCACGCCGTTGCTGCTGCTCCTGCTGCTCTATGCACGCTGTGGGTTTTGTAAGGAAGTGGCAGCGTTTGAATGTTAATTTGTTGGTTTGCAGCCCTGTGAGTCGCAAACATGTTTATTTTGTTGAGTGTCACTGGAGAGTAAGTCTGAACTAACGGAGCGTGCGACCCGCGCCATTTCAAGCTTGATATTTGCACGCGGAGAGTAAGTCTGAACTAACGGAGCGTGCGACCCGCGCCATTTCAAGCTTGATATTTGCACGCAATTTCTTCGCTACTCCTTCCTTTTTGCACATCGATTTCAGCGTGCACACGTGTATACAAAAATTGAGAGACGTGCTACCAATATTTTGATAAGGAAACGAATAATTTGAAAACTATACTTAAAGAAAGGAAGAATTCTAGAAATGTACAGATTAGGATAAAAGTTTATATAAAATAAGTTTATATTAAATACTTTTATATTAAATAATTTTATTCGTTCGTCTTTTGTTTCATTCCTCTCGAGATTTCGAGATCGTTCGAAGACCAAATAGATTATCCTGAATTCTCAAATTTTAAAACTTAAATTTTGCTGAATTTTAATGTTTTAAAAATTTTTTGAACTAAATTAAGATTTTTAACAAAGGTAATATAGGTCTCAAATGAAAAATATTGTGATATTTCAAGGTGAGAAACTTATGTGTATTAGTCTGTAGTATTGTAAATGGGATCGCGAACGTCTTTATGCTTATTCTGGGCCTTGAAATATATATATACAAAA
>JAPYZO010003609.1:0-17093 GCA_030522905.1 Torymus flavipes
CCTCGAAAAAGACGCTTCATTCCTAGAATTCATACCTGGGTTTCGCTTCCCTGGTATGACTAACCTTTTCCGCTAGGCTTGCGCGTCACTTTCACTTCAGAAGGACGCCTCGCGCTTATAATAAAAATTTTAAAAATTTTCCGCTTCTCTATTCTAATAAAAAAAACTATCTAAAGGGCATGACGTAACAGGGTGAAGCTCCACTAGTATATATATTGTAATATTATTTCAATTGAAATAAATTTGAACTGCTGTTAATTTTTTAACTTATATGCCTACTATAATTTTTTAAAACTGTTGATTTAAAATATAGTTTGTAATTAATTAAAATCGGGAGTAGTTTATAAAATTAATTGTAGGTATTGTAATGGATGTTATATTGGTCAAACGGGAAGATACTTGAAAAAGAGAATATATGATCATCAATATAGTTAACGTAGCACAAATTTTACATCGGGTTTGAAAGAACATTGTTTAAATTGGTTGCATTCTTTCGATTTTGGAAGTGGATATTTTGGAACAGGAGATTAAGAATAAATATAAGAGGGAAAGCCTTGATGTGTGAAAATGAAAACCTATGTGTGCGTGTGTTTGTATCCGTGCTCACTTGCTCCCGCGTAGTAGTAGAAAAAGAAGAAGACGAAGGAGATCACCCAAACATGGAAAAATGTCGAGCCTGAACCCCTAATCCCTTTGCTGCAATGCTAAAGGGGACGGGTGAGTAGGGGTGACGACAACAACGGTGATAGATCAAGCCGATCAGAACGGGCCCCACCGAAGAAATGCTCAACGGGTACCGGTGGGGTCATGGACTGGGCTCCGGATCTTCCCTCGTTCTCATCTTCTTCACACACCTTGTCCATTCTATTGATAATAAGCCTCTCAAACAGTTTTCCCGTTGAGTCAATTATTCTCAATGGTCTGAATGATCTTAGGATTAGCAGCCACGGCCTGAGTACTTTTGGGTATTAAGACCAATTTTTGTCTTTTCCATCTGTCAAGGAAAATTACTTCCTCTAGGCATTTTTTAAGGACGCTCATTAGCATCTGAGAATTTTTTTCGCTATCAGATGCACCACTTTTTTCGGAATCTCGTCTAGTCCCGGACTTTTTTCAGGGATTAGTCTGCTCGATGCTGCCTTCAGCTAGTCCCAGGCTCTCCCGTTGGGAATAGTGCTTTTACAATTTCTTGCAGAATTTCTTTGTCTTCGGGCAAGCTTGATCATGGATCGCCGTTGATCGTCTCGATGACGTTTTTCTAGCTCTCCGTTTTGCATTTACGAACTGCTATTCTGAGCATTCTCTGGGTTTCTTTGTATCCCTCTTGCTCCTTTATCGGGTTTAGCCGATTTACGTTCCGAGCCCTTTGGAATTCCCTTCTGCGTTTGTTACACTCATTTCTCAGTCTTGCCTGTCCTTGATTCCATGAGTAGGCTGGTTTCCTGTGGTACGTTGGTGGCCTGCGTGGTATCGACGCATCGTATGCATCCGCTATGGGCTTCACACGTGTCTGCTATTTCCTCTGCAGTAGCAGAACCTTCCAAGTCAGCTGCGCTAATTCGTTGTAGGAATTTGTCGCAGTTCATCTTTTGGAGGGACCACCGAGTATTTTGTACTGTTTTCGTTGGTTCTGCTTCCCTAGGAGTTTCGTCGATATATACCTACGTCTAGCACCTCCCAGGATAAGATGTTTTTGTGACTTCCGGAGATGAAAATGTCAGGTCCAAGACCGATCTAGCAATTCCCTCCTAGTAAGTGTGCACACCAGGTTGGTTTGCCACTACGAGATTATAGACCGCCATCATTTCTTCAAGTAGGTCACTTCTTGGGTTTCGGGGCCCTCCTGTCCATGCCCTTGCGTTGGCGTAGAAGTCACCCCCCAAGATAAGTGGGCCCTTTCACTTTCCGATATGTTCCTCTAGCGCAGCCAGGTTTAGGTCTACTAGCGCGTCCATATGTATGTATGTATGTATGTATGCATGTATGCATGTATGTATGTATGTATGTATGTATGCATGTACGAAGACAAATTTTGTCCCCACATAACACTTGAACAGATCGACGGAATTAGCTGAACTTTCGCACGTACCTTAGGGACGTCTTAACTTAGAACTGATTAAAATTTGAAGTCAAATGGGTGGTTTTTAAGTCTTATCTCTTTTGAAATATCAATTTTACAAAAATTTCTTTTTTTTTAATAATATTTTTTTTTAATTTGTTTGAATGTTATGCAAAATGGATACCGATATTTTTAAGGTACATTTGATTTCCTTTTAAATTATGTATTTCAAAACTACTGACGAGTTATTTTTACTTAAAAACGTCGTTTCAAAAAAATAGTTACTTTTTAGAAAATGTGTGACAAGTAATTATTTATAGTAGTAAAACAAAATGATTCATAAATTTAATGTTTATTCATTGAATTCAATAAATGACTATTTAAAAAAGAATTATTTTAATTAATATCTTATATATTTAATATATATTCAGACTAAAAATAAAAGGTATGAAAAAATTTTTCAATTATAATTTTTAAATACACTTTTATAATTTTCATAATTTCGTTTAACTATATTTTTTTTTTAAATAATATATCTATTTAAATTTAATTTTTTTGTCATTTTAAGGAAATTTATACTTTATAAAATGAATTATTTCTAATTATAATTGACCTAGATTTAGGATGCAATTAATTTATAACTTCAATAAATAGCATGTGATAATACATTAAATTTTTTAATTTGCAACTTAAGAATTACTACATAACTATTTTGAATATAATTTTATAGATTATTTTGAATAACGTATTTATGGAAAATAAAATGCAGAAAAAATGAAATTTTATACTAAAATATACATTTAATAAAATTATCTGATATAATTTATCAATTCTCTTTGACAAAGCATTCTGCTAGAGCAGTTAGCAGCGGTTTCTTCTTTTATTTTTCAGCTGTAACTTTTCGAAACATTGTTATGATTTGACGCAACACAACAATACTGAAATTGAAATCTTTCTGTACAATGCGTCAAATACTTCTCAATTACTGGTTATAATATGTAGATGCTGCCAGTAACTTATAATAAACGCAGTGGAGAAGATAAGTATACAAAAACCACAAAATCGTACAACGCTAAACCAAACCTGGTTACTTACTGTGCACCACGCAAGTCGAAGGCTCGTGCTTTATTTCTAACCAGAGACTCGGGCTCCTCACCGGATCTCTGCTTTGTCACCGCAGCTCAGATGTATAACGATACGATCTCGCTAACATAATTTTGGAGGCTACGGAGAATTGCGAATGACTAAGATTGCGAAATAATAACGCGAATGATTAAAGTTAATGACAAAAGACTAAAGTTTATTGAATAAGCAATTGAAGGTTGATGAATGAATAAGTAATATAAGTTAAGTGAGTTTAGTTAAATGTGAAACAGTTAGAATAATCGAAGGAGTGCACATAAACGTAGAATGTTCTACCTAACGGTGCGCCAGCACGATATTCTAGACGACAGCGGTCTCAGAGTTTGACGTCACGCCCGCGGTAATACGAGCCGCTCTATGAATAAAATCGTAGGACTTTCGACAGAAATCTCATACAGTAATGAGACTTGGTCGGTGTTGAAGCTCATGTAATTACTTATACCGTAAAACTAATGAAGGAAGTTGAAGGTCATTTTATGACCTTTAAAACTTAAGGCAATCTTGCACCTGTAGGTATAGGCCTTTCTGGATAAAATTACCTGAAAAAATGATAAAAAATATTATTGTAATGAAATAAGTCAAATATGTTGTACATATAACTCATTCTAAATAAAATGAGCCAAAGTAGAGGTCCTTAAACTCATGTTATCCTCAGTTATAGCTTTTTCAAGAAAAAGAGTTTGTCGTTACTTTTCTTTGAGACGGATTGTTAAATTTTCATGGGGTAGAAAGCAAATTGTTCATAATTTATGTAATTATGGATTTAAGAGTGGCAATTTTAGGATTTTTATGTTTTATGCAATATATTCATGTGCAATCTTATTCCAGCAGCATCCGTTCCACTAAAAGTTGTACTAACAATTTGTCTTTCTTTTGCATTTTTCATCCATCCATTCTTGAGTCAATTTTTAAAACATCATACTGAGTTATATAATTATTTGTAATACTAAGATAAATATGGAATATGCAGCAGATCATATAAAAATGGAAGCCAAATTGAAACTTAAGAAGCTAATATCATCCTGGCAAAAACTGTATTAATACTTCAAAGTTGATAAAATCATTTCTTTCATGATCACTTCATTATACGTATTATCCATAAATATATCTTGCATACAAGCTTTGATTATATATTACTTGTGTGCTAAAAGGCCTTGTTGCTTTTATGTACAGATGCTTCTTGATACTTATTCTAGTATGCAACTATTCTGAATTATTAAATGATATCCTATAGTGAGCAAAAACTTGATAATCTCACTTTCATCTTTCTTATAAAATAGATATATTTTGATTCATTCGATCAGAATTATCACTGCATTTTTCTTAATACATTCACCTAAATCTTGATAATTCATGTTTTCCATTTGAATATCTGTATTTAATTTTCATATAGTATAATACTATCTTGAATTGAAGCATTTTTCAAATTTGAACAATACTGTCACTGCATGCTTATATTAAACTTGTATTTATTATTATTAAACTTGTAAAAACTTTTTAAAAGTACCTTTACATATAATAACACATTAAATTTTAACCCCTTAATTCACCTACAAATAAGTAAAAATATTTTCACCATACCCTGGCCGAAAGTGCCACATTCCCTCCCTGCTCAAAATCGCGAATGTAGTATTTTCGGCCCGGGTATGGTGAAAAATAGTATACGCTCGGGTGGCAATTTACACGAGATATGGACTGTCCAAGTTTTTTCCTCCCTAGGTGTGTAATATACTATAAAACACTAAGAGAAAAACTATGCATGACAACAAACTCTGCTAAAATCACATAGTTGATTCTTATGTTTATATGGTTGAGTTTACAATGGTATCAGCAGCAAGCTATACATATATATTTGTATACTTGGGATCCAAAGGGAGTAAATGGCTGTCAAATTTTCGATTATCAGATGGTCACTTGACGAGAACATATGTGTAAAATGGTCACAAAACGATACCATTGAGTCTCAAATTACACAATATAGTTCATTTGTGATATGAATCATTTTTATAAGAAATCTCTTACATAAATTTAATTATTATTTTATTATTTCACTTTTATACTAATATAACTTAATTGTTATAATATTTTTTACATTTTAAAATACATTCAAGTAAATTAAATGGTTTTCTTTTAGAAACTTAAAAAAAAACACAAAAATAAAAAAAATGAACGAAAATTAAGTTTTTATCATTTTAAGATAGTAGGTTCTTTTAGATATAATCATATAAAATTTTTCAAATTCCTTATCCAAAATACTTTTTTAGGTTTGAAATAACATATATAATTAAATAATTCAATAAATAAAAATTTGAATTTTTTAAAATTTTTAGGTATAAGTATAAGGTATAATACCACCTTCAGTAAAAATTGTCACGTTATAGAATATTTGGAATTTTTTTCTGGATACGGGATTTTATACAATATACTATAATATAATATTTAATATCAATATATACAATATACTATAATATAATATTTAATATCAATATATACTATATTAAATATAATTATAATAGATAGGAATATCAAGTACTATATTATAAATATTATTTAAACTCACGAAACCAGGAAAAATTAAGAATTTTCTGAATTTCTGATATTGTATATTAAATAAACATAATAAAAGTTATGTATAATAGATTTTTATTTGTTCAGAATATATTTTCTTTTACTAGTATCAAATTTATTATTTCGTATTTATCGGTACATTATAAATTGCAATATTATTTTATTTTGTATAAATACTGTTTTAAGGTTCGGAAACTAGAAAGCGTGTTCTGTTTTAACTTACACACTGAAATATCTTTAAATCTAAGCGGTTGAAGAAAAAAACTCAAGCGACCAATCTTTCAGGAAATCAGAGCGGCTATCTAAGAACTGACGTAATTTTGGGCCCAGGACCTTAGTAAAGTCCTATGAAGTGAAAGTCTCCTTTTTTTTTATTGGAGATCCCTATTTTTTTGTTGGAGATTTGAAATCTATGATTTAAAATCTGTTCGAATATGTGTCCAACTTTTTTTCTGACATCCTCTTTTTGGCCTAATATAATTTTTGAAAATACCAAAATCTTTTTTTGTTCTTCTTCCGATTTTAATAAATCAAAGCTTATTTTCTTCCTTGGAAAACTTCTAGGGGAGTCACCAGGGCTACATCGGCGACAGTATTTATAGGTGAAGTATAAGATCCATATATTCATTTTAATTAACCTATCTCAATGTAGAATTTTGTACTTTTTTGGAATCTAAAATCGAAAATAGAACTACCTGTTTAAAAATCAAATGCTGACTTTCAAGTAACCGTGAAAATGAAGGTAAACGTAAAAGTAAGGGTAATAGTTTGATCAGCTCCACTATATTCAATAATTCTTATTTAAGAAATTGTTTATTAGCTATCAATTTTTTAATTTCTTCAGCTTTGTAATTTAAAATGGAACTAACCAGGGGCTCAATAGGACTATGAACCCCCAAATACGCAATTTTTCCAGAGAGTCCCTTTAATTTTCTGAAATATTGTTCTCAGTTTTTTTTTCTTTAACCGCTTAATTTTTGAGTCAAAGTCGTTCTTAAAAAACATTATTAGCAAAAAAAAAAAAAATATTGGCCTCAGAAAAGGGTGTTAAAAAAGAGTTTGACACATGTTTGGATGTAGTTTGAACCGCAGAATTCAATTCTCCAATAAAAAATAGGTGTCTCTATTTTGAAAAATAGACTTTAGCCTCACGGGGCCATATTAAGGCTCTGGGCCTAATATTGGGTCAGTTCTTCAAAGAACCCCATGGATTTCGTAAAAATTGATCTCTTGATTTTTTGATTCCTCACAAAGGAAGCTATGCGACGCTGAAAAATTTTTAAGATAACATGTTAGAAAGATGTTTTGAGTCATTTGGAGTCAAAATATACTATTTAAAAAAATATCCGTATGTATGTATGTATGTATGTGTGTGTGTGGGTGTATCACGCTGTAACTTCTGCGATCTTTATTCAATCGTTTTCGGACAGAGCTTTAAATTTTTCATCATTTTTCAAGATTTTTGAAAAATAACAATATTATGAAGTGGAAAAAATCATTTTTATTTTTTTTTTTCAATTGTTATTTTGGAACTTGGAGAAATATCTAGGTACTCTGGCTTCGGGAAAAAGGGAAAGCATCAAAAACTCTCTTTATTTATTTCCAAAAGCGTACAATTCAAAATACAACGACTTACCGCTGACAGCCAAAGCACAAATCAAAAAACAGAAAATGACTAACATAAATTTATTACACAACAAAAAATGGAGCTTCTCGCTCTCGCACCTCACACTTGCACGGTGCACCACATATTGATTCCCTGCTTTCGTCGACTCCGAGACCACCTCCCCTCCCCGCCAGGCGGCGCGGCGAGCACCAGCGACGCCATATTGGCACCCCCACTCGCCAAACAACTTCAAATTTCACTAAGCCACCCACGCCGGCTCGAAAATCTTCGCAAAGGCGAGAAAGCAGCTCGTGGTAAGGTCACTTACTACCTTCATTTAAACAGCCGATGCTGGGATAGATAAACACTGCATCGTATCTCTTAGTTGACCGCAATCCTCGTCCTTTGCTGATCTTGAGATTCAGCGGCCCGACGTAATCGAGCGCTATCTTTAAAAAGGACCGGGATCTCTCAACTCTCTCTCTCACGTGATAGAGAGCCCATTATCTGAGCTGACATCTGTCTTCATTTGTGAATGTACGTGACGCATTTGTGGATTACATTTCGAACCTTTTGACGACCTCCTGCGATCCAGGCTTTCCGAACAAAAAAAGGGTAACTAAGAGTCACACCACAGTGAAGAGAAGATTTGTGGTTCCACTCGAGGATTAGAGACGAAAGGTGACATTTCTTCACTAAAATAAGTGGATGTAGGTTAGAGTAGGGTAATGGAGCCTAATGTAGCCGAACACCGACGCACAAGATTTCTTCTGCATCATGGATGGGGCTTAATTTGTCCAATCAACTCCCTTTCTTTAGAGATTCTCCTCGCTTGAGTAATTGGATTTCAACTGAGAAATCAGCTCGTTGAAAGAGACGGGCGTATCTGAGGAATGCTTCGTGGAGTTCTGATGCCTGCAGAAAAGAGGTTCCAGTCATAGGCTGCGGAGGTCTAGCCTTGCTGATACATAGTCACCGGGCAATCACGCGGATCAGTCTGGTCAGCGAGGAGAAGCAGAAGATTAGATGGTCTTCCACGTGCAATTAATTACAGGTGATGTCCCTTTCAGCGTTTAGTTCTGAGGTTTCTTCTGGTGCAGTTGCGTTTTTAAAAAGTGGCCACTCTGAAGTCGGAAGTGTAATTCATGCACCTTCCACCGAAGGTCACTTTCTGATAAAAATGAACAGTTTGTACCGCGAGACGTCAGATCAGCCGCGTTTTCTTGCAAAGGAACGTGATTCAAAAACTTTATAGTGTAGTAGACTGTATAGTGTATAGTGTACTTTATAGACTGTATAGTGCGGTCCATGTCTTGATTTGTCATGGAAGTAGACGAATGAGTAGCACAGTAGCGTATAGTTTTAGCCGAGGTATTGTGAGGATTTTTCGGGAGCAGCCCGAGTCTGTGACGTCAGGAGCTTGGTCTTCATCTGCCCGCGAGGTGATCTCAAACGAAGGTATAGGACTGGCGTCTGCAAAGCCAAGGATTTGCAGTGAATAGTCAGCTTGTGCACTGAACCAGCGCGGAATGCGGATGGTTGCAATTTTCGCATATCCTCGCAAAAACAGGTCCAACATTTCATAAGATCAGATGGTAGCGTTTCATCCCATAGGATTTTTTTTCCAAAGCCCCTGCATCAGGATTTTGGCTCTGATAAGATAGGGGCTCAGCCAATCGAGCGGATCAAATAACTAGCGATCGCTCAAAATACCTTTCGCTTGCCTCCTAAGAATGATATCGTAGGCACGGGGAAGTGCATTTCATTGTGGGCAGGGTCCCATGAGATTCCTAGGGTATGAAATGGACCATCAGAGATGAAATCCTGTCACTTGGAGCAGAGACGTCCTTCCTCAGCAAGTTCTTCCAGCATTGTTAAATGGTTGGACATCCATTTTCGCAAGGGAAAGCGACCGGATCACAGTAATTTCCTTACTTGATCTTGGAACAATAAGGCAGACGGCAGGTCTTCTGCCCCGCTTACAATATTGTCAACATGTGTATCGGAGAGCAGGAATTCCTTGGCCAACGGGAATTCCGAGCCCTTATCCTCAGCTAGCTTTCTCTAGGCCCGAATTGCTAAGTAGGGTGCACATCACATCCCGTAAGTGACAGTGAATAACTGATAATGTCTGATCGGCCCATCCTCCTCTGATTACTATCCGCTGCCAGTCAGCTTCTTGTGGGTCGATTTTGATTTTCTGATGCAGTGCAGAAAACAATCTTATAAAACCTCTATCGAGATATAACAACAATTAGAAACAGACGCTCGCATTCTTGGTCGTCCTTCGAGAGAAACCGTAGAGCGGTGACTTCCTCAATCTCCCAGAATCTCTGTAAGAGGTCCCGGGATTCCTCATGGTTGGACTGGAAGGTCAGAGACGAGCTTGTAGGCTCTGGGCTGAGTTGGTGAAGGTCATCTCTTGGACCGGAGACAATGCAACCCAATACTGTTTGCTGAGCGATAAGAGTTCCAGGTGGTCCACGCATCACACCGTCTAAGAAAAGCTGACTATCAGCACGTAGCAGTAAATCCATGTTTACTGATTGGTGGAATTGTGGGTCAACGAGATCGAGATCTCGTAGGTGATCCCGCGACGGGTTATCCACATTTTTGCGTGGCGTCTTTTTGCCGAGGGTCCGCAAGATCTAACAACAAAAACTCTGATTTCTATGTCGAGTATTCATTATGAGGGTCGTCTTGCGGTAGGACACGTCCACCCTTGGTTCTCCGATTGCTCGTATTTTAACGTCAAACTTATGTTGTGGAATACCTAATCGTTGGGTAAGAGTTGCTGAGACAAAGCACACCTCATATCCAGGATCGATCAAACCACGAGCTTCTATAGTTTTGCCACAAGCTGCGACTAAATTCACTCTGGCGGTTGCTAACAAGACTCGTCATTGGGTGCTGGGATCTGTTTCGGAAGGGACCGTGTTCTGTCCTTCTTGCTGGTTTCACCGTTTCGAGCTCTTTTCGTCGGTCCATGTTCGGTTGAGAACGGATTTTGTCTCTTTTCAGCATCATGGAGTGGTGTGATGTCGGCCTTGGCATTTCTTGCAATTATGGGCAGAAGAACAGATCCTTTCGGTATGGTCTGATTTTAAGAAATTGAAGCATAGTCGAAATTGAAAAACTGAGCGTCGGCAGTGGGCGACTCCGACGTTTAGGAACTGAGGACACCGGATTATCGGATATCACCCAGGATGCACTGAGTTCAGGGCTTGTGTAAGGAAGAAGATGAAAACAGTGTCCCAGTGCTTGACCGGAAGAAAGAGGGCCTTCAGGGCTTCTCGTTTCGACGATACGGTATCTAATAAGGTCTGGAACTCAGCTGAGCTCTCGCATGTCATTGTCGGCAATGTGGAAAGGACACTAAGATGACGCGTTACTAAAAGTTCAGAGTTGTGGTTGCGCTGCAAAAGAATAGTCTATGCTGTTAAATAATTCGTTTCTATTATCTTCAAGTTTCTTAAGGCGTTACTTGCCTCGCCTTCAAGGTCGGTCACCAGGAAGTGATATTTCTCCACGTTGGATAACTGAACATCCTGATGGACTAAAGAGAGGAACAGGTCTCAGAATCCTGGTGATTAGGTTGCAATTCTCTGGCGTTCGGCTTAGACAAAACCCATCATGGCATTATATGCCTATTAGGTGGTAGTATAAATGTCTCTTCGGATGTACTCACTGTTGCAAAGAGCTGATTTTTTAAGAATCTTCTCATGGCCTTTTGAGAACTCCTCCCACAGTCCCATCAGTCAGCTTGAACAGGCGATGAGCAGAGCCACCATCATATTTAGATTCACATGAAGAAAATCAGCTTAGTAGTTGATGATCCTTTCGGCTTAATCCTCTTGCCTTTTTTACCGACCCATCATTTTATTTCTCAGAGAATTTAGAACTACAAAGAATCAAAAAAGGTACTTATGATCTGAGACCGTTTTAGTCATGAGGGGAATTCAGGCATGTTTAGTTTACTCGCATCATCCCTTAGGCTAGTCTAATGGTGTTTACGCAAGAGGAGATCACGGTACTGCGAGCGGTATTATTATACGTCTTTATCAATCTACACCTCTCTCCCACGCTGGACCGTCTGCGCGCGAGAGAGGTAGAGAGAGAAAAAAAGACAGCATTACAGTGTCCGCCGCCATTCGATGAACGCCTCCCATTTCCCGCGCGGAACCGGCCACACAAGTTATATTTCAAGGCCCGGTGGATGCACGAAATGAGGTGACACACACACCCACATACAGGTAACACTCGCCAAAGTAAGTCAACCGAACAACGATGTTCATTATAATAGAAGTTTATTAGAACGTCTTTACATATAAAAGGTCCGACAGTGAGCGACGATCGTTGGTGCGGAATATAGTAAGAAGACCTAAGCATATGAAAAGTATATATTGGAATGCTCATTGCCTTTAAAGCCCTTTGTCTTCGCAGCCTCTGCTGATCCGATGTGCAGCGATAAGGAGGCTGGCCGGCTGACGCATCCAAGCGTCGAGATGCCAAGTTATATATCTCGCGCGAGAGAGAAAGAGAAGAAGATTAAGAGACATTTTAACCTCGCCCGCTGGTCCGACCGCATGCGCGAGAGAGAGAGGAAAATAAAGTGGTTACACCACCAGCCGCCATTCGTCGGACGCCTCTCATTTCACGCGCTGGGCCGTCCGCGCGCGAGACAGAGGAAGATAAAGTCGTTACACCACCCACCGCCATTCGGGGAACGCCTCTCGTCTCCCGCGCTGGGCCGTCTACACGTGAAAGACAAGGGAAAACAAAGAGAGAGACTTCGCAGCGCCGCCATCATGCGCCAATCCTGGGTTAAAGCATTACAAAATAAATTTTAGTATTATGATACTAAAGTCAGGTGATTATTTTTTTGAATCTATATCGGAAAACAACTTTATACCTCAAAAATATAAATAAAAAACTACATTTTAGAACCCCCTGGCTCCAATATTTTGATTTTTAAGTCTGTAATAACCACTGGGCCAACTATCAATTTTTGTATAACACCTTAGAGTACGTAGCGCTGGTTTGGAACACTTTGACCAAATGATAAATCAGAGAGTAAGAAAAATCTTGTTTATATATATTGACACTGAATAAGTGAAGCAGATATTGAGAAAGTTGAATTCTTCTATTTAATATACATCTATGAATAATTTTTTAATAATTTTTCAAATTTTCCACATATTTTTCCACATATTTTATACGAACAAATTAATGGGAGGTCTATTTCCTAAATCTGCTACGTACCCTGCCTGAAAATTATTAAAGAATTAATTCTGACATAATTGACATTAAAGTTTGCAAAACAGTTTTTGTATGCTTATATCCTCTAAGGTGTTTATTAATAGTTTTTGACAGCATCTTCATATTTTATCAGTAATCGGCAAGTATTTGACATATTATACAGATTAAAGAATTCAATTTCAGTAGTGCTGTTTTGCGCCGATTCATAACAATGTTTAGAGAAGTTACAGCTGAAATATGGAAGAAAAAATAACGCTATTAATAAATTTAGTATCTAGTCCTTATCTAGTGCAAATATACATGAAATACTTATTCTTTTTATCAAATAGAAGTAAAAAAGTCAATTTCAGTGAAATAACCTCAAAGTGTGTTTTGAATTTATCTCAAGTGAAACAATGATTTTATGAATATCTAAAGCAAATTACAGTTATTTAAATGTGATTTAGTGATAATGTTTGATCTAAATGAATTTATTTCAAAAACTTACTAATCTTAATGTGCACTACTTACATATGAGCCATCACCTGTCAGTACCTGTACAGTACAGGTACTGTAGTCGTATTTTTCTTCCTAAAGTGCTCGCCTCAATGGTCTTTACCATTGTTGTACTCAGATACTGCATTGATAACAGCCGCCTCTGTCCTTCTGAACTTGCTCATGAGCAGCTCTAATTACAATATTCCTAAGTGCACTGTTTTCTTTATGTTATGCTTCCAACTGCAATTGAAACGCATTGATGGGCAAGCATGTTCATGATAACATAAAGTCTCTCTAGAGCCGTAAGAACAAAATGAATAAAATAATAACACTAGACACAGTTCTTTGATTCACTAAATAAAGAGAGCGGGGCTTGGCTTCTGTACGAGGCCTTGAATCACTTTCTCCAGCCACTCAACCACAAGATATATGAGCAAATCCATGGTACTTTTAACTTTTGAAAACGTTTTTTTAAACAGTATTATGCATCTCCGCATTGTGCCGTGCTAAGTCCATTAACGGGACAGGGTGTAACATGTTCAATTTTTACGTACAAAATCAGTCCTATAATTCTTATTACGTGCCACGCACGGCACAATGCGGAGATTCATAAAACTTTTGAAACAAAACGTTTTCAAAACTTGAAAGTACAGTGGATTTTCTCATATACTTCATTGTTATTTCTGAAGAGTGCCTAATTATATCGAAAAATTCTGCACTAAGCTCTTGCCCTCCTCGCCCACAGCACTTAATATTTTCAAAAAGTTTTTACCACACTGATGCCTACACAAGCAAAATTTTTCTTCATTTGTAATTAACAGGTGGTTATTGTTTAGTTGGCAGGTTTCTAACCTCCCACTTTTATTTTGGTCTTTTTCCTAAACTCAGATGAGCCTTTCCCTTGATTAGTCCTTCTGTTTATAAATGCCAACGTCTATTAATGCATTTTTGACTCTTCAAACAGTAATCATACACCAAGAAACAATAATCAGATATAT
Organism: Torymus flavipes; assembly: GCA_030522905.1. Classification (NCBI taxonomy): domain Eukaryota; kingdom Metazoa; phylum Arthropoda; class Insecta; order Hymenoptera; family Torymidae; genus Torymus; species Torymus flavipes. The sequence continues at coordinate 14,111 of JAPYZO010003609.1, forward strand.
GGACTTTTGTCTGCTTGATTGTTTATTGTATAGCAGGGATAGCAGGGAGAGAATATCTAAAATCATGACTGCCAAAATACAAGTTTTCTACACGTAACTAACTACTTAATATACTGTACAAAACTTTCGGGCTTTTCTACAGTATTTCACACGAACACCACGCAACATAAAATTAAAATTAAAATTATTAAAATTTGACTGCCTTTGCGCCGTACCTACTGGTAAATCGTGAACTTATTAGTTTGGTAAAACACTTTCTGGAGTATTATTTATAATAATATAAAATGGTTTCAAAAAATTACCGGTAAAACGTCTTTTATTTTAAATTCCAAGCTTATGCAAAAAATTGTGCAAAATGGACAAAAAAATTAATAAATACAATTTTCAAAAAATATTAAAGAAAATTTTATATTATCAAATTTATGTATGATAGACATGGTTTTTTCGTAAAATAAAATTTTAATCATTTTCCACGGTACTCTACCTTTAAATTAAAAATTTATCAAACTGTCAATATTATTTTTAACATTGAAAAGAGTTCGAGAACTTTTAGATATAAAAACGAAATTTTCACAAAAATTCGATTTTTCCCGTTTTACATTTTTTATTCCTAATAAAATAGGAATAAAAAGGGCCTTACGCATTCTACAATGGCTTCTCGATACGGCTGTAATATAATATAATTTAATATAATATAATCTTATATTATATTTAAGTGGCATGACTATTTTCTCCGGTTCTCTGGTTCTCCGGTTCTCCGGTCTGGAAGTACATAATTTCTTCAATAAGATCGACGCATTTTTATGGAACAATTTTGGGACCATTTTCGGATAATTAACCGAAGAACCGGTGAACCGTAGAACCGGAGAAAATAGTCATGTCACTTTAATATAATATAAGATTGTTAGAAAACGTTCTAAAATTGTCAGAAAATTATCCGAAAATTGTCCCAAAATTGTTTCATAAAATTGCGTCGATCTTATTAAAGAAATTATTATGTACTTCCAGAACGGAGAGCCGGAGAACCGAAGAACCGGAGAAAATAGTCATTTCACTTTAATATAATATATAAAATAAATAAAATAAAAACGAAAAAGTAAAATTATAAAAGTAGACTGTAAAAGCTAAAATTTAAGCTCTAGCAAAGCTAAGCGTAATCAAAGATAGCGTAAGAAAATGGTTAAAAATACAATCCATTTGATCGCTTAACGAATTAGAGCTTAAATTTTTTCTTTTACTGTCGAGTTTTATAATTTTACTTCCTCGTATTTATATCTTAAGTACTTGCAATGTGGCAGTGCATAGTAGAGACATAATTTTTCAACGAAATACAGGATATTTGAGATGAGATTGCCCATATCTCATGAAAAAACGCCCTTTGAACGGAAATGTGAGCCCTGGGCTCCATTCTTAGGTACCAAAAATCAACCCTCCAATGCCCGCGAAGATCCGTTTCCCGGAGGGTGTGCACTCTCCTTATGAGTTCCTTGCTCAAAAAATTGGTCTATTACATTTTCATTTATTGATAGTGATAAAATAATTTTTGCACAAAGTAGGATTTATAAAAAAGCTTCGAAGGATGACAGATATAAGACTTTCTACTATATTTGGTTAATATGCCAATAAATTTCCTTTTTGTTTTTGAGAACAAAATTATTTTATGAAAAAGGATAAAAAAAGGAATTGATAAATGAGTTTGAGGAAGCTACCTGCCAATTAATTGGCAGCGGTTTTTTCTTCAACTACTTAGTTCTCAAGTCAAACTCGGTCTCGAAATGTATTGTTGATTCAAAAATGATATTGGGCCCAAAATAGGGCATTAAACTAAACTTGGATTTATGCCTGGACGTATTTGAACCGCAAAATTAAAATCTTCAATAAAAGAATAAGGGTCCTTAAAGTAAAATAGACTTACAAGAAGATGATCAGAGGTGTGGGTCCTGGATTTGGCTAAAACTGCAGGAGGTACTTCTTTATGTCAAATAATGATAAACGTGTACCGGAGTTTTTGTGAATGGGCTTTCTTTTCCGAAATTCAAGCTATTTTATGTTTAAAATGCACAATTTTCGATAAAAATGGGGTTTCTTTCTTTTTTAATATTTCAGTCATATAAATGGGCTAGAAAGTTCCTAAACCAAGACAAAAAAAGCATTAATTATAGCTGTGTTTCATTGAAAAATGCCGATTTTAAAACAAGTTATAGGCTATTAAAAATAGAGTAAGAAAATCACTAAAAAATTCTCATTTTTTTGAAGCATTTAACGGGTGGTATCTTAAGCTATCTTTTTACTCTTTTTTTAATAGCCTATAACTTTTTTTAAAATCGACATTTTTTAATGAAAGACAGCTTAAATTAAAGTTTTTTTTGCCTTTTTTATAAACTCTCGAGCCCATTTATATGATTGGAATATTAAAAAACATATTACTAAAGAAAGAAACCCCATTTTTATCGAAAATTGTTCTTTTTAGACATAAAATAGCATGAATTTCAAAAAAAGGCCCATTCACAAAAACCCCGAGATACGTGTCTCATTATTTGCCATAAAGATGTACCTCTTGCAGTTTTAGCCAAATCCAGGACCCGCACCCCTCATCATCTCCTTCTTAGCCTCATGGGGCCCTACTAAGGCTATGAGCCCAAAATTAGGTCAGTTCTTCAATTAGCCCCTTTGATTCCGAAACAATTGATTTCTTGAGTTTTTTTCTTAAACCGCTTAGTTTTCGAGATATTCCAGTGTTTATTCAAAATGATCAAGAAAATTATATTTAAAATAGTTATTTAGTGATTATTAAATTGAAAAATGAAAAAAATAAGGTATCATCACGTGCTATTTATTGAGTTTATAAATAATTGCATTTCTTCGAAATTTCTTCGGCATTTTGTTTGGAAACCTGCTAAGTCGGCGTTTGCATCAAAACGCTAACAATTCAGCGAAGACTGCGAAAATCCATTAACTCGTAGGATGGTTTCATGAGAATTTC
>JAPYZO010003610.1:0-19367 GCA_030522905.1 Torymus flavipes
TTTTTTATTTATGAAATGCAGTTTATATGAAAAGTAATCATAAACATTACTTTTCGAAATCACTAGCTCTAATAAGACGTTACGTACAAACGAACATTTAAAAAAAATTTTTTCTCCACAATGAATTCACCAACCCGAAGTAAAAAAGGTTGAGTGTCGTGCTTAGTACTTTGAAGAGAATTTATAAATCTTTTTCATCAGTTTTTTAGTAAATTATATTAAGTTTATATTAAGTTTAGAAATTAAAAAATGACTAATGACGGACCTCGGTCTCTCAGTACCACAGTCCGACAAGGTAACTATTTTTACCTACAAATTACTGTGAATCGATATGTTCAAAATTACTACATTAAGTGCGCTATAATGTACGATCTATTTTAATGATAAACTGAATTTGTAAGAAAACTTGAATGACAAGCTGCGCAAAAGTAACGAAACTGCAAAACCGACTGAAATAGACGGTAATAGTAATAATAACCCTAAAATAAAAATATCAACGTTTTAATGTAGCAGCAACGTTTTAAAGGTTTCAACTGAGAGATAATATTAAAAGTACAGAATTGTAGAATTAACCATTTAAAAGATAAAAGTGCTTCTGGTGCGCCATAAATTAAAAATTCTTAACAGTTTTAATCAGACGAGTGTTTTTCCGAGGCGTGTTAGAAAACACGCAACGATCAGCATAATGTAATAAATTCTTCCTATCGAGAGTTCCATAAGTCAAGGAGGACGGACAAACGTGCCGTGCTGCGAAACTAGAAGATGTAGGCGCACAGATCGTCGCGTTGTGCGATCTCCAGAATAACCGGTGGGCCTTGCCCAAGTGCGCGCATAAACAATGAGCAAATAAAGAGCAAGTGGCTATATGCGACGCTCAAGATGACAATCGGGCAAAAAAGAGAGAGAGCGAGAGATTGCGCCGGCTGAAAAGATGTGCAGACGCACGTGGAGAGTAACAGGGGGAGGGAGGGCAGGGAGAGAGGGAAGGAAGGAGCGACGAGGTCGGCGATCCGCTCAGCTGATGTCTGGCGAGCGCAGGCGCATGCTTCGGCTCTCTGCACTGCTGTCTGCGATTCCGCCGCAGGTGCAACCGCTGTCCGCTGGCCTAAGCTCGCCAAAGTGGAACGTGCGCAAGGTAGAAGTGAATATTCGTAAGGAGTGATTTGGGCGCATTGACCTTTTGAGGCTATAAATATATTGGTGAGGGCGCGGGTGAAAAGGGTAGTAGACTATAGAGTTGAAAGTACTCACGCTGCTGCTTGTGCCTCGACTCCATGATCATCATCTGCTCGTGCTTGTGCCAGGCGGCGTCCGTGGTGTCGGTGCCGGCGACGGCGGGCCGGGTGCCGGCGGCCGGCGGCTGGACGGGCCCGCGGCCCCCGCTGCCGGCGCCCCCGCCGCTTCCGTACTCCATCCCCGCTGAGGCTCCGGGCTCAGAGCGGCATGGGGCCCCGCGTGCCCCCGCGTGTCCGCGCTCTGGCCGTGCCGCCGCTTTACGCTGCTGCTCCTCCTGCTGCTCCTAGCCTCGCACACTCGCGCACTCGACTATCCTCGGCCCCAAGACCTCGTCATTGATCCCCAGTCGGGCGAGCGGCTGCCAGGTCCCCGCGCACCTGTGCGAGCCCCCTGCCTCGGCCGCTTGCATGCGACTCGAGAGAGCGACGCTCACGCTCCCCTCAGCCTCTCCGCCCCTCTGATCACCATCTGCAAAACAACACGAAAATTCATTCACCTATGCTCCTCCGCTGCTTCACCCCAGCGTGTCGTAAGATCTGCTTTTAAATAGCATTGGGTCAACTCGACGATCGATATATATGCAAGCACATCTTTCTCTCTCCCGACTCTAGCGACGTGCCCCAACGCTCGATAAACTTGCGATTCTTTTCTCTAATTCAAACTACCGCTCGCACCCCATAGCACTGACTTTTACGCCAACTAACGCCTTCGAAAATTCAGATAACCAAGGATTTAACTTTCAACCGGAATTTTACTAATCGAAAAAGGTATTTTTACCATAATTATGAGACAAAACTTGATTACGATATATAACGTTAAGATTTATGAAAGACATACATATGTGTGTACTGAACTTAAAGAAACATGGTATAAAATTTAAAAATTATCATTGTTTAATTTTACAACTGGGTGACTTCAAATAGTTCTGATAAATATATGATTAATTTTAATATTAAAATGGATGAATTTGTATAACTCGCAATAAGTCATAATCAATTATTGTTATTTCTCATTTTAGAAAATATGAAAAAAATTTTAAATTTCTTTATGTCGCGATGCTGTGGACTAACTTGGCGCTTGCACGTACGATTCATCGGATCGCGTGCGCGCGCGCGCGCGTGTTCGCTCGTCGATATTGAAAAGGAGTGACTAATGATTATTGGCCGCGATGCATCGTCGACACGTTGCCGCCGCGCCGATGGGACAGACAGAAGTCTCCGCGGTTCTGTCTTTCGCTTTCGGAGATTATTCTTTCTTGCGGCTGCTCATTTCCTGGTATCCTTTTTGTCGACTCCCCCCCTCCCCTTCGCCCCCATCGCTATAATCCTGCCTTGTCTCGTCTCGCTCCCACCCCTTCCTGTCCTCTCATCCGCGAGAGGAGAGAGAGGTTTTACAAAAGTCCGGGTTACGAGGCGCGACCGCGCCTATTTCTTGGCATCGAAACTATATGCGCCAGCGATGCCGATTGCGAGTTATCTTTCCACTTTGGCGCGTTCGCGTTATCGATACGACGCAGCAACGATGACGGAATTCACAACTTGAGAGAGAGAAAAAAAAGGGAAACAAGATTTCGATGTGCGTTCTCCAACTCTGAGTAACGGTTGCTTCTTTTTGTGCCACTTAAGTGAGAACAGCGCTTTATTCTTGCTTGCCATTTATGTTTAATCGAAATTCTTTGTGTCTTTTATTCTCCATTCTACTTTTTTAATTTTTTGCATTTAAATAAAATGAGCAACTCTGTAAAAAAAAAAAAATCCGTATTTTACTAACGTTGTATTCTTAAATTGATTTCAAATGGGCTCACTATGATAATCTGCTCTGGCCGCAAGGTAAATTAACGTTCGACTAATTGTTGTAAAAATTTGAGATTTATTTTATTTTCATATATAATCACACACCAAAGTCTGTACGAGACTGTGATACACGAGTTATGTAATATGTGAAGTTTCAATCGCGTGTTGTGTGACGACACCATTACTTTGACTTTTTAGTAGATGTGATATTTTTTTCAATTTTTAATGTGTTTAAAAATTATAAAGATACACTGTCGTTTTTAGTATAAGTACTTATAAGGTATTTTTCCGTATGTGCGATAAAATGCTGATATTCTGAAAAAGTATTCGTCAGATGCGAAATGAGCTTTGTGAAAAGTTTTAAAAATATCTCGTTTACTACCTTTTTAGGAAATAACTATACTTTAAAGAATTGAACACTGATTTTAATAATTGGCTTAAAATAGAATGTATCAAGGATTGGTGGCGAGACTTTAAGAAATATACGTTCACTTTATCGAATTCTACCTGCAGGCAGGGTATTACTCGGCTTTCTACAGGCTATGAAAATTGAGGGTGTAAAACCAGAAAAGCAAAGCACGCCAGGGCTTTTCGAGGTAGGTACATGCAAATATTAGTATAATTACTTCAAAATTATTGAAATTGCTATAGAATTTAATAAATGAAAATAATTATTCGATGTGACTTTTTTTGATAAAGCGTTTAATAAATATCATAGATATCAAAATATATATTTTTAATTATGCACGAGTTACTTGGAAAATAAATTACATTCTATCTTTTACAAAGATCTAAATATAGATTTAAAGTGATTATCTCAGTTACGTATTAGGCAATGCCAAATTTATTTTTTAAATCATCAATCATGATTTGCATATCTAAGTTATTGAAAGCTTGTCATAGTTAGCAACGTGAATAAATCGAGTATTGGGGAGTAAAATGTGTAGATATTTTGAGTATTCCTCCAAAGAACGGATTAATACTCCGCGGACATCCGCCCAACTACGGTTGCATTTCAAGGTTGCAAAAGACAGGAATATTTTTATGTAAAAAAGCTATTCATATACTCTTAGAGACAACTCATCTTTGATTAATAATCATAATAGTAAAAAATGTTTTGCTTCTTGTAAGTATAGCTCTCAGAAATAATCGGTTGGTTCATTCAGTTACGCGACGAATGCGAATTAAAAAAAAAAGACGCGTACGAAAGCGAAGACATTCGCCGATTACGGTTCGAAAAAGAATGTAAAAATGAACGACTAAGCGGACGCGTGCGCGCGACTTTTTGTGCCGAGCGGGAGCGCAGTGGCAATTAGGAAGCACGCGACAGCGACGCTGTCTCCAGGAATAACCTCAAACTCGCGCAGTGTCTAATTACTTCCTCGACGGCAGTGCGCGGCGCTCGCAGCGTGAAAAACAAACGCAGTGACATTTCTCTCTCTCTCTCTCTCTCCTCTCTCGGCGACCCCTTTCCCCTCCGGATAAATAAGCAGCCGCATCTTTTATTAGATTTCAAAGGGCCTTGTTGCGATGCTACGCGACTATTCAAACGACTAAGCACTCTTCTAGCTCTAGCTCCTCTCCCCAATTTCCCTATGCTCCAGCCAGTCTGTCGATTTTTATTTTGATCAAGCGACACACGAGTCTGACATAATTTTCAACTAAGCGAAATAAAAATAATTGAGCATTGTTTACGATAAGATACTTTTCAAAGTGTGTCATTGCGCTCAGGCTTTTTTAGCTATGCCGCATACGTAATTCTGCCTGCAATTTAGCAGCGCTCTAAAACATTATACTTTCTTATTTAATGGAAAATGACCAGCATGAGCGTGACAACAAGAGAAAAATTCTTTACGCTAAACCAACAAGTTTCAAGCCTTTCTCCGCTGCAATTGGTGTAAACACGTATCGAGCGTTTGTAATTTCATTTCGCGCACAGCTGATTTCTCTCACTCGACAACCGATCTCCAAATAAAACTGTATTATGCCCACGATCGCTCTTTTGTCATTTTTCCAAAAGCATTTTCCCTGAAGGCTCTAAAAATGGTAATAAAGAATACGGCGGACTGGCACGGCGCACTTATCTCGAAAGGGGAAGGGAGGATCGACCTTTAGCCTCGGCAACTTTTGATAGAATAAGCCGCGAAATTTTACGCAATGTATTTGCTATAGTTGACTGCGCAGCAATCAAAGTGCAAGTCTTGCTCGCCGCAGTCGCGCTGCCGACGCCAACGACGTCGTCGCCGCAGTCTTCCCCTGCCCTCGTTTCGCCTTGCTCCTTTTCCTTCTCACTCTCTGTCCCGCTCGCGCGCGCGCACACACACACACACACACACACATGCTAGCGCGCGCACTCGTCGTTCTGCGTTCGTCTGTCTTTCGTTCCCCGTCGCTTTTTCACTCGTGTCCGACATCGGCGATTTTTACCTTACGTCGCGGACCAAAAAATCCCCTTCCTCGTCGCGTTATTGGAAAACGCGTAATCGCACTGTTACTGCGTGTGTCTCTGGCGCGCTGCTGACTTTTACATAATTAAACTGGGCGACGTAGCCGTCGTCGGAGCGACTTTAGAAAGTCCGGGCCGCGCGCGTGTTGTCAAGCGGATCGCGCCGAGTGCCCGGAACGCCGCTCATCGTGCCCGTCCATTTAACTGTGGCGTGCGTTTGACAAACACGGCGGCGAGAAGGAAACAACAGAACAGCTGTGCTCACTTGTCGGAGTATCCGCGAAAATTCGGTTACCAACGCACGCACACCAACGCGCGGACGCCTAGAAACATGCTCCCACACTCTCGCGCGCGGCCCGTGCCCCGCACACGTTGCTCCACTGCCTGCTCGCCTGCTCCGCCTTGTTTATCGGCGCCAGGCGCTCTCGGGGAAAGACTGCTCACGCCGTCTTCTGCGATCGGCCACGGCCGCTGCCGCGAAAGCTGATCGCGCGGCGAATTTTCTCCTCACCGAAAATCCCAGGTGCATTGACCTTGCTCGAGAGCTGCGTCGCGCGCGCGCTCCGCTCACCAACACACACAGACACACAGGCACGCACGCACACTCTTCTACCTCGGCAACGACTTCTCTCCCATGCGCGATGCACACGGGTGTCACGCACTGCACTCGGCACTCTACAGCACTGGGCACTGGCACGACGCTCGCGGTCGGGACTATCGGGCAGCGCACTCGCGAGCGTTTGAGGTTAGGTCCAGGCACGGCCTTCACGGCGAGGCCGCGCTGGCTCCGGCCGTGACTGCGTCGGGCGACTCGTGGCGCCGGCCTCTGGACGAAGGCTCCGGGAGCCAGGACACTCGCGGCCACTCGACGGGCAGCTACGCACGCGCTTCCTCTGCGGGCCGATGCCTCCTCGGCGGCGGCAGCACGCCCATTATATCTCGAGCCGTCCCTCGGCGCGGCGCGCGCGGCGGCAGCACAGCGATACAATATCCCGCACGCACGCACACACGCGCGGCAACGGGAGCCGCCGCGGCTCGCTCCGTCTCTCTCTTCTCTCGTCTATACGTTGCTCTGGCTCGGTCTCGCGCGACGCGAGAGCCACTCGACCGTTGAGATTCCTAACCTCAAAGCGCCTGGGCCTGCGCGCCCGCCCCGCTGAATGACCAGCCTCTACTCACCTGCTGCGAGCACTCGCGAGATCTCGAGGGTATCGCCGTCGGCTGCTCTCCCCGCACTGCACACTCGGGCACTCTCACTCGCGCGACCCGCGACTCGCGCACGACACTCTCGGCGGGCTGCAGCCCTAGCAGCAGCACACGGCGGAGGAGTTGCGGCTGCGGCAGCAGCAACGGCCGTGGCCGTGGCTGCACAGGCAGTACTCGCGGGTGCCTCGTTGTCCCGGGGGACAAAGCGGGGCTCCTGGTCGGCGGAGAAGGCGAAGAAAGCGAGGAAAAGGTCGCGCGCGTTTTCCTCGGCTGGCGCTCGCACGGCTGCTACAGGCACCTACTATATCTCCGCGCTCTCTCGCTTCCCTCCGTGTTCCGTCGTTCGTTCGGAGCGCGCGCGCTCGCGCCCGCCCGCAGCAACAACGCACAAACGTCGGCCGGAGCGAGAGAGACGGAGCGAGTCGGCTGCCGCGCGCCCTTTCTCTCTCTCTCTCTCTTTCTCTCTCGCCGCAATGCCGCTCGTGCGCCACAGCGGCGGCCACGCACACACAAACACACTCGCGCACTCACGTACGCGTACTTATGGTGGGAGAAAGAGGCAGAGTCTGGTAGCTCGCTCTTTGCCTGCGACACGTCACTAACACACGGCCGCACTGCCTCCCCCCCCCTCTTTCTCTCTCTCTCTCACTCTCTCTCTCGCCTCCTTCGCAACAAGGAGAATCGCGCTAATTCTCTGGCTACAGCGCGGCGTGTAGACACGAGAGCGGGCCGCAAGCGGAGGAACCGCCGGCGGGTTTTCCCGCGAGCCCCGCACTATGGACAGCACACTTACTGCAGCTCCATCCGAGTCCTCGGCCCGGCTGCTCCCTCGGCGATGCTGCGCTGCTCGGGGCCGCTGCCAACTGCTCGGGCCGTCCTCGCGGACCTCGGCATCGGTTGCGGAGCGCGCAGAGGCCCTCGCGAAATCGGGTTACGGTTACGGCCGTCGGCTGTCGCTGTCCGAGCGCATGCCGCTGCTGCTCCTACTCCGTGTTATCCGGCGCTCGCTCGCTCTCCCCTGCGTGATGCAAGAGCGTGCGCCGGCCGCGCACTCGGCTCCGGCGCTTGACAACGGCCGCGCTCAGCCAACTCTGCTCCCGAAGCAGCCGTCACGTGCGCCCGCGACGACGTTCTCCGGCTCCCCGAACTCCCGAGTCTCCGGCTTTCGGAGCAAGGGTGCACTCGCGCGTCGCGGCATGCACCCCCCGATGGCTCCACAATGAACTCGTCCGCGGCGAGCGCGGCGCGAGGGGTTGCAAGCACCGCGGCCAAGTAATAACAAAAGCGGCGACGGGCTTTCCTCGTTGGAAACCGCGAGCAGAAGAATGCTCCGGACGAGTCGGCACGGCTGCTCCGGAACGGGATTTCGGAGCAGTCACTCAGTGCGGGCCCTCGCCGCCGGGAAGAGAGCTAGCGGCCCGTCTCCGGCGGTGTCGAGGGTGCGACGACTGCAGCTGGCGACGATGGTGACGACGCTGAGGAGGTCGACCGGTGGCTGAGTCTCTCTTCATTCGCGAAAAAAACCGACCGTCGCTGGCCCTTTCCCTTTAAATGGGCTTGTGCGGTTATTCTTATCTCGGCCTACTATGCGCGCGATGTCGCGGGGGGTGGAAAGGGAGGGGTGTGCGGTAAGTGTCCTCAAATGTAAACACGCAATCTTGCACTGATGGCCACACTGCTCACTACGCCGACTATACGCCGCCGCAGATCGTAGTTGTCAAGCGGCGTTCGAAAGAGCTCTCGCGTGTATGTGGGGCCGGTCGTTCGATGCTTGGTGACGATATATCGCGCTCGCTCGTCAGCAAGAGCAACGCCGATGACGGAACGTCTTCCGCAGAGCGCGGCACAAGCGGGCGACGCGCGCTTCCTATTTTTCTAAATGCGTTAGTCGGCGATCGCTGAACGGCCGTATACATATATAACATACCTACTTACTTACGGTACATGGGCTATATATAGCTCAACTAGCACGGGTTGGCCATTTATCTCTAGATGCCGCCCCTTTTACACTATAAACTAGATGCCGTGTAGAGTTTTTAGGACGGAGTCGTTGGAAGCAGTGGTGCTATAAAACTCGCTAGACGATAGGCGCGATATTTTAATCTCAGCAAACCTTTTATACCCCAAACTTTTTTTTTAAACGGTATTGTAAATCGCTGATTTGCGAAAGTTACAGAAACAATATTTTACTTCATTTCAATTGTAAAATATCTTGGAAATTTTTAATTTAAAAATAACTACGCTATATTTGTTGCTCTTTTAAATACATTCAAGATGTGTCGTCTTTTTTATATACTTTATTTGATCTTTTTGAATTTTTATTAGTATAATTTTGAAGTAGCATATTGGAGAATGATTTTCCTCCTTGAACGTATACAGGTATGCTTAAAAAAAATATTACGTAACTAGGGGGGTAAAGAGTTGGCCAGTTCAGAGCCCGTGTAAATTGCCACTCGAGCCGAAGGTGAGTGTGGCATACATGTGCTCTGGGGTGTCTCTCTTTAGCCTGTGTTGCGTATACTATTTTTCACCCTACCCGGGCCGAAAATAGCCAGGGTATATGGCGAACGATTTTTATATTCTATAGAAAAATACTAATTTCCTTAAAGATGGCGCAATCAAAACCATTTCCTGAATCATATATCAAAGTTATAGAAAAATAATAACTTGAGAAAAATTAAAGAATAATTGTATATTTATAAAAAGAAAATTACCGTAAATTTTACCAATTCAAGTATAAAATCTTCATAAAAATCTATAATTGACGTATTTTTAATTTTGGATAAACTACTTGGAATAGCTAATTTTCTGTAAAAATATTTTTTGCACATACTTAATTTATTAATAAGTATTATTCTTGAATTAATTTTTTATACAAAGTCATACTTTTTCGTAAAAAAATAAAACATTTAATGACAAGGTCATTTAAAACTTTACATTTATCAAACGAAAATTCTGTATCTCAAGAAATGATATCTCTATCAAAGCATGATTCTTACTAGAACGGTTTAAATACATCAGAATTAAAGTTGCTATCATGGATATTTGGAAAATCACATGCACTTCACAATTATTTTAGTATTATATTGTAGATTGTATAAATTTTAATTGATGAGAATTCTTAACAACAATATTAACAACAAATATTTTTATATAAATATAAATTATACGTGTATTATAATAAATTATAATTAATGATATGTGTATTGTATCTTTATTATATAGAACTACAGTATACCAAAAGTTTTGTTCGAAGGTAACTCGATCACGATGCTTCATTATATGTACTTTTAATAGGACCAACTTTTTTCCTTTTTTTTATAACTCGGCAATAATTCATAAACTTACATTAACATACAATCTATCGTCTATTATAACTGTACAAAAATGTGTAACTAATACGTCCACTTTTCAGATTACTGATCTTGTAAACAAGTGAAGACGAGTTGGAAAAATTAGAATTTTTTTGCTATTGTTATATGTTTCATTAAGTGTTCCGATAAATTATAGTTAGGTATTTGACCGAATTACCGAGAATTACTTATTTACAATACAGATATTTCAACAATATATCAAAATATAAATATATATTATAAGGACTGTTTAATTTTGCACCTTGCATGTACAGACATATTCCTGTATCAAAGAATAAAACAATTTATTTGAAAAAATGTATTCTTGAAACTTATTTTTTAAATATTGTTTTGCAGCATATTCCATCAATGGGGAGAGTTTCTTCATAAATAATGCAGGTAAAGAAAAAAGAAAAAGTACTTACGTGCCTACTATATTCTTATGAATTTTGGCGTCCTCGTCAGGATTTTGGAATGTCCCAAGTAAAGTAGGTATATAAGACTCTTATGAGATCTTTAAAAGCTAAGTTTAGTTTTTTATTTATCAATTTTGTCAGCGAAATCACGTAGTAAGTACTTTTATCTCCTTTTAAAATTCATTTTGATTGACCTTTAACAATTTTATTCTCCGAGACATTACTGTGTTAATTTTTAAAACTGGCATATATGAGTCACGAACGAGAGTATCTAGTTTTTATTGCTGTTTCTATTTTTCAAAATAGAAATTTAAATAAGTTTTTATACAATATCAGAAACGCAAGAACATGTTAAAATCTGTTGAAAACATATTATCTTGATAGAGGAAGCTTTAGATAACGGTGATCGAAACTTTCGAAATTAAAAATTTTCAAAAATATGTTTTAAAACTTTTGTGCATATGTGAAGTATAAGTATATATACATACCTACCGAGGATAAGCTGATATCCTCTTCGTTTATATCTTTACAAAATTTGTAATATTATTTTCGAAAAAATTTCATGGAAGAATTTGGTTTTAAATGTTTTCGGATTCCCTGATTAAAAATATAAAAGTTACTTTGCAAATAATTTCAGAATAAATTTTTTATTTCCACGTCCAGAGCTCCAGATTTAATGATTGTGTCAAGCTGAAACTTTAAATTTTTATTTTTTCATTTTCAACTTTCTTATCCTTAGATTCATTAAGCAAAACTCAATATAGTACTAAATGAATGTATAACAATACAACAAAAAGAAAGTTGCGCAATGAAAAAATAAAAATGTTATAGCCGTCAAAAAATTAATTTGTTGATAAAAAAAGTATGGTAAAATTATTTTAATAGTAACTAGACTTTTATATTTGTAATTGGGGTATTAAAAATTATCATTTAAAACCAAATTCTTCCATGGGCACCACCGTCCATACGCAGACACCCCCACCCAGTGAGTATAGTATAAAATGAACAAAATTGGCAGAAGTTTTTTTTTCAATACTTTGTTTTTTCTTAAAGTTTATTATATTTTCTTAAGTATATACTTTTCTACATTCTATTACATTTTGTTACACTTTTTTAGATTAAGCACATAATTCCAGAAATTCAATAGATTTTTTTTTTATAATTCCGAAACGTGCAAGAATAGGAAAAATACATCAAGTCTAAAATTTAACAAAAATTTGTGATTTAATACAACGTTTTACAATTCCTTTTACAATTTGTCATGTATTTGTACATTACATTATATTTTTCGATTTTCCGCCGAGATTATTAAATAAGTGATCAGCGTAGGAGACGCCATAAAAGTAAAAAATATTAATTGAATAAAGCGAGAAAAATAGTAAAATTAATAAATGTAACTATAACAAATTTAGAATAATGAGAATTTTTCTTTGTCTTACCTTTTTATATCATTGTAATGATTCCATTAGAGCTAAACCTGGTGGAGTAACAATATGTATCTATTAGAGTTAATTGTACTAACTAATTTTAATACCGAAATTATCAACATTCGATCATAGAAAACTTTTCTATTGGAATGAAATTTTTTAAAAGTCGGTACTTACTTCAAACGAAATGAAATTGATAATCTATAGATCCTGAATTTTTTTCGAGGTAACGATTGATGGGTGCAGATCAAGGCGGAAACAAATTAAAGAAAAGTAAAGGAGTATATAACTGAATAAAATGAATTGTCATTAGAACAATTTTTATATAAATGTTTATTTCTAAGAAATAATATTTAATGGAAACCTCTGTAACCACACTTTTTTTAAGTAAATAAGTTTTTGTACTTGTTTAAATGTTTCATACCTGGAATATTATAAAATATTTAAAGAACGAGAAAATAAAATTGCGTAATCAAAATATTGCTCATACCATTATAAAATATTTAAAGAACGAGAAAATAAAATTGCGTAATCAAAATATTGCTCATACCGAAAAGATACAAACTCAGGTCTAAAGTTCCGAAATATACATTATCTTCAAAATTTGTTTTTCTATTACAAAGCTTTTTGTGAAAAAGTAAAGATATCAACATGAAGTAAATATAACAAAGTTCAATATAAATTTATTTAAAAAAAAAAAAAAAAAATTTAAATTCACGAGTTTAAGTTTATATTTTTAATTTTATTAAATGAAAAATACATTGTTGATTTATCACCAGTAAATCAAATTAAAATTTAGGAAAAAAAAAACATTACATTCTAAATTTTTCAATTAAAATCAGTATTTCTAGTAAGTAAGATATTGGGTTGTTTATAAACTAAAACATCGTATATATGTACTTTTTATTTTGATTTATAGTTTATTGAAAGTTAAAGTCTATACATTATTTTGTACAAAAGAAGAGAAGAAGTGGTGAGACTGTAGAACCTACTATAAAGTCTTACAAATTCTTGCGTAAAAGTAAATTAGAAGGTATCATCTACGTTCTAAGCTCAATATTCGGGAATAAGATATGAATATTTAAAGCGGCGATTAACTAATCTGCAATGGTAGTTTAAAAGAAAATTTGTCGTTAACCTGAAAGAATGGCGTAATGAGAGTTGTTGGAAAATGACTTTCCATTAGGAAACTTTGGCTTTCTTTTTCAAATGGTACATTACTCGATTGCAGGCAGGAGCGTTTACAGATCAGTTAGAGCGAGAAGATCGCCCATAGGTACAACAGCGACCGAAAATACACGCGTCCGGCCATTTGCACTTGTAACCATGAATCTTAAAGTTTTTGGCTTTACATACGTACACAAGCACAATCACAATCGGCCTCTTTCGATAGAGGTGGAACTCGCGCCTTCACGTTTCGACTACGACACGATGCGAGAGTACGCTGCCACATCTAAAAGGGAAAAAACAAAAATGAAAATACGTATTTGTTTGACTTATATCGATCGCGAGGAGAATGGCCCTCTAGAAATTGGAGCGGAAGCCGCCAATTCTACCGCGGAATGACCGCTTCGCCGCGGCGTTGCCCCGCATGGCAGCGCCGGCGGCGTTGTTGCCGATGACGCCGAGGCTGGCGCCAGCCGTGGCCCTGACGGGCTTGAACTGCGCCAGCGAGTCCCCGGAGTTCCTGGACGGCCAGGGCTGCTGTTCTCTGTCGAAGCCGCGCTCCTCGATGATCTCCAGCTCCTCGGGGTCCTCGTCCAGCATGACCGGGCTGTCGGCGCGGACGCCGCGCGGCGTCGCTTCGATCCGCTCGCGGTCCATCGAGGCCATGCCTCTGCCGAAGCCGGCCGTCAGGCCCTTGCGCATGTCGAAGTCCTCAATACTGGGCCTCGCGTCCCTGGGGAACTCGTCCCTCGCGAACTCGTCCCTGGCGTAGTCATCCCTGGCGTACTCGTCCCTCGGCTCCCGGAGGCCAGCCCCCCTCGGAAAGTCGTCCAGCGGCTCTCTGCGGGCAGGGAAGCCGTCGATCCCCCCAGCGCGGCCCCCCATCTCCATCATACCCATCCGCGGCTCCGCCAGCCGGTCGCGCTCCCTCATCAGCTCCATGGCCCGCAGCTCGCGCTCCCTCACCTCCGCGTCCCTGATGTCCATCGCGCGGTCGCGCGGGTCCATCATGCGCTCTCTCGCGTCCATCATGCGATCGTGGCCCCCCCGGTCGCGCATCATGTCGAGGCCCCCGCGCATGTCCATGCCGCCGGTGCGGGCTAGGCCATCGAGGCCGCCGAGTGGAAGGCCGGGCCCGGCGTTACCGTGCAGGTGGTCGTTAACTATGGGCTGCCGGTTGGGGGAAAAGCCCCACGCCGCCCCCGGCCTGTCGCGCGAGGAGTTGTTGTTCAGGGTCCAGCGCAGGTCCTCGTTGTCGCGCAGCTTGGCCGAGTGGTCGAAGGTCTCCCGCATGCTCCAGTCCAGGCGGTCCGTCATGGCGTTCCTCGTCCGCTCGTCCGCGCCCCAGCGCTCGTCCCGCGAGACGAAGTCGTGCGGGTAGACCTGCACAACGGCGTCTGTCATCGCCGTCTCCGCCTGGATCCCGATGGACTCCCTCGTCGGTTCCTCCGTCTGGCAGATCTTTTGATGCGTGATGACCCGCTTGCGCTCCGTCTGCTGCTGCTGCTGCGTCGACGAGAGCTGGTTCTCCTCCTCGTCCCAGTGGATCTCGGTGCGGCCCTTGCGCAGCAAAATCGAATTAGACGTCGTGTCCTTCTTATCGTTCTTGCAGTCCTTCTTGGACGGGTCAAAGAAGAAGCGGCCCTTCATCCGTAGACGTGGGTCCTCCGCAGGCAGGTTGCGCAGCGCTCGCTCGCAGAAGCGGATTATCTCCGGCTTGAATCCTGTCGTCGACAGACGAAAGCATGGTCAGCGTCAGCGAATTCAAACATTTTCCGCTATTAAACTCTAGAATCAAATAGGACTATTAGGGAGATAAGGATACGAAACTACTCACCTTTGAACGATGCTGTCAGGTTGGATGAATCTAAAGCAAAAGAGAAAAAATAGCGTCAATTGGTTTACGGAGTCGAAATTTTCTCAAATGTGCTCGCATGCAAGTACTTATATGTGCAAGCCTGATCGCGAGTTCTAATTAGCGATCGGCTTGCTTCTCTAAAAGAGGAAATCGATAAATATTCGCACCTTTGGCAGAAACCGATGCTTCAAGTAGACTGGACAAACTGGTCTTATCATTTTGCTGGAAATGCGAAGAAAATTCTTATATAAAGGCACAATCATTCATCAACTGCAATATATCGAGAAACGTTAAATTCAACTTTTAAAACTAGTCTATATATATGATAACTTAGCCAAGTAAAACAGTACACAGATGCACACATATATACGTTTTATAACCCATTACAAAAGGAATTACTTTAAAATCCGATATAATTGGTGGTTCCGGCGTTTTCATTCGCTCCTCCCGTCGACTCTTGAATGCGTCCAGAGCTGGTGACCTCGCGTTGTAGGCTGCATTCGGTGAGTACTTGGGTCCTGGTACTGTTGTTGGCTGGTGTTGCATGGCTGAACCCAAAGGGGGACCGGTGTACATTGGCCCAGGCAGACCTTGTCCTGGTGCAGGAACAGGTTGGGGTGACAAAGGCGGTGGCATGGATTGCATGGGATGTGGATTTATAGGCATTGGATTTCCTTGACTATACATGATCGGACCAGAGGAATAATTGGCAGGCGGCGGACCGCCGTTTAGTGGATCAAAATTCATTCCAGGCGGACCTGGTGGGCACGCGTCATAACCACCGTAGGGTAGTCCCGCGCCCGGTCCCATTACTGGATGCATAGCCATGGGGCCTTGGTGCATGTCCATTCCACCATGGACCATTCCAGGTGGTCCTGACATCATTCCTTGCGGTGGCGTTGGTAATAGTCCTGTTGACATCATTTGTGGCGGTCCTGCTGGAGGCATATAAGGCGGAGCACCTGGGCCCATGGCATGCATAGAAGCCATTTGCGCAGGCATTACAGCTTCAGTCATTATCGGATCGTTTTGAAATTGACGAGCTAATTCATTGATAAAGGGAGATCGCCTCCTGCTGCGAGTGGGAGATCTTAGAGGACTACGAGACAGAGAGCGACGTCTGCGCCTTGGGCTGTGTCTGTCGAAAGGTGATCTGCTCGATCGCCTATGGCGATCCAAGCTACGACTCCGGTGTCTATCCGCGCTGCGTCGATCGCGAGATCGACTCCTTCCTCGTCCATATCTGGACTCACAAGTAAAACATTTTATCACTCCATAACACTTACACAATTTTTTATATTATTTATTGATAAACATTTATACACTAATAATATTTAACATTTTCACAAAAAATTAAAAATAATACAAAATCAAATCATCATTGATGCAACTGATTAATGCTTATTTAAAAAAAAAAAAATCTGTAAATTTCGTTATATAATAGGATTTTTCAATTGGCACTGTGTAGCTTAAACTTATAAAATAAACCCAATTTTTTGAGCAGTATTAAAAGTAAATGATGCTTTACCGTTCTCGTAATCGCCTCCTTGATGCTTCTTTCCTTTCTAAACTTGCATCCCTGTCAATGCTGCTTTTTCTTCTGCGATCATCTGGACTCCTCCTTCTTCGATCAGGACTAAATGTGATAGGGCTTCTTCTTGGACTTCTGCGTACAGGACTCCTACGTGGGCTAAATCGTCTGTAGCCAAGTCTATTACGAATTGGACTACGCTTTCGATTTTCTCGACTGTTTGTTTCACTAGTCTTTTTCTTTTTATTTTCATCTTCTTGTTGCTGCTGTTGATTCTTATCAACCATATTTTGAATAGCCTCTCCTTCAGTTCCTGGTGGTACAACTTCATCTGAGTCTAGCAGAGTTTTTATGGCTTTTTCTTTTTCTGCTAACATTTTGTTATCACTATCTTTTTTTGTTCTCAATTTATCTTGTTCAATATCTTTGCTACTCTTATTTGGATCACGTCGGGATGGATCTCGTTTTCTTTCGTGACTAAGAGGTCGCCTTCTATCATTGCTACGTGATCTTCTTCTGCCACGATGATTGTCTCGATCTCTATCAACTTCTCTTTCTCGATCCCTATAATTAAGCTCAACTTTGTATTATCAAAGAGCAATAACTAGCTTTAATAAGATGGGTGAAATATAGGTATAACACAATAGTATATACAATAGTATATACATTCAAAGAAATTAATTTTTTATAATATTCGATGAAATGAGTATTGATACAACAAATGCTTTAAAAAAGTAATTTATTGAAGATTACAAAAATTCTTATAATATAGCTTAAAATATTTTCTAAAATATTCTTTGAGAAATTTTTGGTTTGAAACTTTATAACATATTTTTTAATTACTATTTCACTAATAAAACATTGACAAGATTATAGAATTTTACATCTTATAATTAATTCTTGAATTCATTGGAAACTGAAGAAATTATGACTTTTAAAACTAAAATAAAAATTTATGAAGTAAAAACTGTTTTAAAAAGATGCAACATTCTTATAAATATCAATGCTAACAGGAATCTATTTCTTTTATTATTAATTCTGAGATCTAACAAAATAATTGTTCTGAATGTATTTCTTTAAAATTCATAAGTAAGAGAGTATTGCAAATAAAAAAAATATCCTCTTAATAAATAAAAGAGAGTATTGCACCTTTAGAAGCTATTAACAAGTAGATTTTACCTATCTTTTGAGATTTGGTTTGTGGTCTGGAAAAAAGGAGATCAGTAACTATAACTTTTTCTAATAGGTTATTTATTCTCAAGAAGATACAAACTGCCCAATGTCAAATATGCTTAATTTTGTTAAAAATTATATTTTTTTCTTTCTGTTGACCATAGCTCTACAAATATTTCTTATAACAAAAATAATGAAAGGTTATTGAAGTAAAAGCTTTAGTCCATTAGCATTAGTATTCAAGAATAGTGTATAAAAATAATTAAGATTATGTTTAAAAAATCATTAGAAAAAAAAACTTTCAAATCATTTTTACTCCAACAATCTTTTCAGTTGCAGGTATTTATTTTTAGGTGCCAAAACCTAATCTAAAAAAAAAATCTACTTTTCTTGGGTAAAATACTGTCCTTGTAAGTCAACAAGATCTGGTAATCATTAATAAGGATAGTTTATCATTAAAAAGAACTTTTTACTAAATAATATTGAAATTTAGATCATAATAATAATTTTTAATGCTGCTATTTTTTCTTTCAGGAAATATTCGATTCATTTATTAATAATAAAAATTATTTATCATAAAAATATTACACATTTAAATAATATCTGTAAAAATAACTTATTAAATATGTAATTTTCATATTAAGTATCAATTTTTCTATGTTCAAGTTACAGTCCATTTCTAGAATAAGTTTAAAAATGAAAATTAGTTTTTTAAAATTAAAGAAATTTGAGTAAACAAAAGTATTAGCTATACTACAATCGTCAAATTATGTTTCTACAATAACAAATCTATAAATCAATTATAAAAATATATAAATCATATATCAAGTATTCGACACCAGAAGTTAAAGCTTAACAAATTAAAGAATCTACTATAGATAATTTTGGAGTTTTTGCCTGCTAAAAAGATGAGTTAAAACGAATTCATTTGCAGAATTCCAAATTACAACCAATTCAATACAACGAATTTGCTCCAATACAATAATGTATAGGATATGTTTTAATTAGTCATTTGTCATAGGGTTGTTTGATATTAACATTTTGATTATAGTACACCCTTATTGGTTTTGATACCTTGAGTTTCGTCTATCTCTGCCACGACTGCGATCCCAACTCCTCCGGCGAGGCTTGTCCTTCTCTTCATCATCCCATGTGTCGACTACATCTAAACCTTCTATAAAATCATCCTCATTTATATTTTCTTGAATTTCGACGTCTTGGTCTTTGTCATTAAATTCACCTCCATGTTGGCCATTGTTACTGCATGCCTGATTTTTTTGGGTTTTGTCAGACCCATCAGTGTTACTTTTGTTTTCATTAACAGTAGTCATATTATATCAAATAAAAGCCCGCAATTAAGTGAAACCGCGAGCATACAACCGAAAAAATAACATGGAACGTAAAATGTGACGAATTGCCGAACGCGTTTTTTTCGCACAAGTATTATGCCGTTGATATTACATTACCTGAACTTTTCGTATAACAAAAAGTTAATTCTCGAATAAAAATATTAAATTCTTATTAATATTTACTATTTCCGTCCTTCTCAAGAGAAAAATAACGTTTTAAATATCAAAAAAAGATTTTATTATAAAGCGACAAAATGCGATGCTGCCGCAAGTTTCATTCCGCCATTTTCGGGACTCTTGAAAGGGCAGTCTCTCGTTTGGTTAGGCACAGTCGTATAGATTCACGCTTATAGGTGGTTTGTGAATTGTGTAGGTAATATTATATGAGGATATGAGAGTTGAGACCCAATCG
>JAPYZO010003612.1:0-12338 GCA_030522905.1 Torymus flavipes
ATTATTACAATTCGCTTCGCTAGCTTTTATTGATGACTATAATAGTGTGTAACAGCAGATGTCGTGACATGGTTACTGTTTACGTAGAACCATTGTTGATAGGTATAATTGCAGAGGAGTTCCTGCTCCAAATTCGTTTTGGAAAGGTATTGAAATGTCCATGATAAGTGTGTTTACCATATTTGACACATCTGACGGTAATCCATAATTACGTTCGATTATTGGGAAATGACCGTGACAGTACAAGAGCCGCTCTTGACCTACTGTCTTTGATGTCGTGCGACAACAGTGCGCGTGAAGGGTATACGGATGCATGCGAAATCGTCATTCTGTACTATCTGATTCTCTTTGATGTCAATAACAATGTTACTTCCTATTCTTTTGCCAAAACTCCGTTTATATCTAAATGCACATATTCAGTAGAATGAGATTTTTAGAAATGAATTGAAAATAAAGTTATATTTAGTGAAAATAGGAAGGCTAATTACATTAATGCAGAATTGTCTTTTTTGTGTTTCACAGCTGCTGTATATTATTACAATTTTCAAAGAACATTTTTAAATTTGATATTGCAGAAATCAGATTAGTTGAATACAATATCTATTTTATGTTTTATTCTGGGTCACCAAATGTTGAACAGTCTAAGAAAATGGTATCCACGATTATTAATATTTACTTTACCGATATACCGGGTTAAAGGGATATCGGAGCCGATTACAAATTCCTATATCGAATTGTACATTATTTAAATTCTCTTTTAAGTTTTTGAAAATTATCCCAATGATCCTGTGTTTGTATTGGGTTAGTAAGCGCCGGATGACAAAAATAATTCATGAAAATCAAAAATTAAATTGAATAAAACCAATAGAAAATGTCGATAAGTATGTGATTCCAGATATATGTAATATAAAATAGACATTGATCACAATTGATCTCAACTTATATTTTCGTATATATTATTAACTTCTTTAAAATGATTATTATATCTATATGAGAACCGACGAGCGACACGTGTCAAAGAAATCTAATGGATTTTGTAAAATCCATTAAAAGTTACATAAGCGCTTTGTCTCCGATTTCGAAAATAGTAATCTTTCAATTATTCATCACCGACCTGAATATCGAATAACGCATGGTCAGCGTACACTTTAAATATCAAAGCTGGAAAAATAATCTTTACGATTAACGACGACGACGACAATGATAATGAGAGTGCGGCATACGTGCGATTGGACCTGACGGCCGGCCTGCGATATAATTTACGTGTCTTAAGCACACGCGAGATCAAACCTTCCACCCTTTCACACACACGTACTCGCCCTATGCGTGGGTGAAGGTATATAAAGGCCCTTCAGTTGGAGTTTCGTAATTGGCCCCGATTAATTGCTCCCCCTTTTCGGTATATATATATGTATATATATACGCCCGCGTATGGGCTCGTCGTTGTCGGCGCGCTCATAATCGATTTATATCAGACGGGCCGTGCCTTTCTCATTTTTTTAATTGACTTTCCAGAGATTAGCGCTGGACGAGAGGCAATTTATCCACTTTATCTTCGGGATTGAACGGCTCGTATCTATATATGTATATATAGACTTCGATCGGAAGACAAGCTTGTCGCCCGCAGGCGACTCATTTGTTCTCTCTAATATAATGTCCTTTTAAATCTTCCGACCTGTCTCTTTTTTTATTATTTCCTTTTTCCTCTCGTTCTTTCACCCTCTCTCGGTCTATTATCATGTGCCAGCCTCGATGACCTCTAAGCTTCCCAATTCTGATGGCAGCTCTGATGGAGTTTCGCATCCTTTGTTTCAGGAAGAGTCGTCGGTTGCAGCAGCGCTTTCGAGTACTTATATTCTACAAGGAGGAATTCGATTGTTTCGTCATACGTGTGTGAAGATATGGAGAAGATTATAGAAGTGCGGTGAAGATTGAACAATTTTTTAATGCTCATTAATGCTTGTACAGTATTAATAACAAGTATAATGTCTGATAGCAATAAGAATTGAAAATGTTATTAAATTACAAAGGAAGATGTTGAAAAGTTGAATTTCCTTTTGACAATTTCATATCTTTTTTACGATTGTATCACAAAAATATTGTATGACAGATCAAACATCTTTTATTTAAACAATGAAAAATCTGTAGCTTTCTTTCCACTGGAATAAGTTGAATATCATTATTCGGAATCATTTCTATTTAATGTGGTTAAATTAAAATAAAAATTATAATTATTTCTGACAAAATTGGCTGGTAAACGAAACTATAGAACCTTTATATAATGTTAAGATATATCACAAACTTACAACATTAAGAGCAAGTTGTGGTGTCTCAAATGGTCATTCATGAGATGGGTATAATTTTTAAACCAAAATATAAAAACGCTATTTTTATTGTTTCTATTTATGATCCTTTATGTTTTTACAAGTAAAGACAAACTGGTTAACAGCATAAGGAAATTAATAGTATATTACAATACGTGTGACTTAAGTGGTCCATTATTGCACAGCGTGAAGTTAGCGCCCGAGCGAAGCGAGGGCGATAATCCACGTCGTGTGATGAGTCACTGAAGTCGTAAGTATCGTGTACTATTTTATAGCACGATTATCTAAGTCCGCTGTCACGACTATGCTTGCCATAAGCAATCCATTTTTTAAATAATAGACTACGTAAGTTACGGATAGGCATGACCTAAGTGACGCCGTACTATAAAAAAAATTATTTCACATGCCACAAACGCTATGAAAAATGTTTCACTACTTACTACATAATATGTAGTATATTGTATGTAGTATAATATATTATATTATACATATCTCTAAAGATGAATTCTTTTGCTTTAGTTGAGTTTTTAAATTTTAATTTTTAATTTTAGTTTTTTAATTTTTTCTTATTTCACCGATTCCTTCCTACTATTTTGCGGAATTCTATTCAACAGAAAATATATTTTTTAATTGTTGAAGGCCGCGCACCGTGGTATACACGGGTTACGACGTGTGCACGACTCGAAACGCTCACGAAAAGTGCTACAATTTTTTAACAACAATACATGGAGAAGTGGAATTTTCCGTTAAACTTTCTCAAGCGTTTAAGAATATAGTAGTTCCAATTATATTGCGAATTTTGAAAATTCTTTACAAAACTGTTTGAAAATACGCAGGTTTAAAATATGGAAAAAAATATTTTAAAAATCGGTATTTGGTTCAATGACAATCTCTATTATTCTGATAAGGTTTATAATACTCCTAATATGCCCAAATTTATTGTGTAAAAATTTATTTTTTTCACTATTTAGACAGTTTATTAGTATTTCTATAATGTTATGTGTGGAGAATCTTCGCACGAAGATTTTATTATACGTTTAAATCAGCATTCAAAGTTTCTGGAAACTTTCGTGGCAGCTATGCTGCAAGATATATGCACGAGACCGAGCAACAAAAACTGCAGCATTGCAGTTTCGCCCAGCGACAATATTCAACACAATCCCCTCCTATACCTTTGGATGATTAGGAGAGAGGGAATCATTTCAGAGGTGTATAAAAGCCGATGAAATTGGCGGTGCGCTCTCTTCCTCGCGTTCTTCCCGCTGGACGACACCCGAAGCGCCTGCCGAAAGACTCAGGGTGTTATAGGCCGACCGAGGAAGAAAGCCGCCACGAGGTCACAGAGAAGGCGTATAGAAACCGCGCGATCATCCGCGGCAATTACTTAACAGCGCTCGTTCTCTCTCTCTCTCTTACTTTAATTGAGTATAATATTCAATAAATCACCAGTTGGAGAAGTTATTATTGTATCATTACCGAAAAATAAACCTTTCTGGGTGAGTAACCCAAGTTAACACTATAATAAAACTAAAAAAGATGAAAATTTGATTTCTTCACAGGAAATGCGCATTCCCACTCTGTGCATACCTGCACTTTAAAAATGTGATTTGCTTAAAATTCAAATTCAGATCGTTGAACAATACTGTTTCTGCGAAATCGCGTTGTGTTCCCTTTACGTTTCCAGACCCTCAATTCTACAGAAATCATCAAACTATGAGTACGAAAATAAAAAAATATTCATTAAGCACACCTACTAGACCAGATTTGTTTGGTTCTTTGAGCCATTTTAAATTTATAAAGGATCGGGAACATGGTCAATTGGGTGGCGAGCTTTTTTGCGAACTATAACTTTATTTTGAAAAAATGCTGAAAAGTTATCTTCTCCAAACATAAATCGTTTTGTCAGGGAAGAGTCGCACATACATTTCAAAAAAGAAAATAAAACTAGAGAATGCGAGCGTTCTATATTTTGGAATGTTCAGATTCCAAGAATTATGAGTAATATTAATCATAATGTAGAAATCACTTGTATTTGCCTAAGTATCACTTAATAAAGGATTTTGATAAACGCCCGTCAGATTAGAGTACGTTGTTTCAGAGTAATATTTCAATATTTGTTTTGTTTTGATTTTTGACTAAAGAAAATATATCAATACTAATATATAGATATATACCTTCAATGCATAAATCTGACGGACGAATAGTAGAGGCTCTTAATAAATGGTCATAACATTTTTGTATGTTTTAATCAAACGTTTCTGGTGTGATACCAGTGACTGTTAAAAGGTAAATGTAAGCCGCTATAAACCTTGTAAGTTTCATCAAATTATTAGAGCATAGCTATAGTTTTATTACCTTATTTTTATCTTTTATCTAAAAAGTAGTTCTTGAATATACGGGCTAACTCCACACAAGTTTATAACCCGTAGATCATGCATATCTCGCCTAATCTAAATTTTCACATAAAAGCGGGTCTTTTTCTCCGGGCTGCTGCTAGTTCTCCTCTGAGTTCATCACCTGCAACTCGAGCCTACGCCCGCACAAGTAATTCGCGATACGCGATAAACGTATCCTAGTTGTAAGAAATCTGCAATTTGCGACTTAAACTTATAAATTATAAAGCTATGGCCCCGTTTGAAATACGTTCGTCAAATATAAAGAATTAAAACATTGAATTAAAAAAAAAAATTAATCTCTTCAATAATACATATTCATCAGGTAAAGTAAACACATACGGTGATTCTTATTTGAGTATGTATGTTCTTTAAGTGATGAAAAATAAATTATTTCAAGAAAATATCGGTATTGCAAATATAGATATGATTATCCATACAAAAAATTGCTAAAATAATGGACACTTTTTTCATTATATTTATTTTTAAAGCAAAATTTTGTAAGTTAGATTTTGAATAAATGAATAATAGAAGATGAAATTTTGAAACAAATTGAATAATAGTCAAATCCTGCAAAGTTTCATCCATTTGTTTATAAGTCCATACGAAATTTAGATGAATAAATCGTTTTCGCTTTATAGGTTATGGTTATCTTTCAATTATTCTATCAGTAAGTCCTGCTACAAGCATAAATATCATACTTTCATAATTAAAATTGAATTAAATTGAAAAAATGTCTTCAGCGTTTTGTCAACGTTTCCTAGAAGACCAACCTACCTTTACAATAGCGATACTTTCTTGAAAAGATTTGTTTCCTTCACTTCAAGTACAGTACATACTATTTATACAATTCTTAGACAATAATTTGTGAAAACATTATTATAAAAATTTTTATATTTTCAACCGATTCTCTGTCAGGAACTCCTTTAAAATTGTTTTTTTTTCAAGAACTCTTTAATATTACAATAGACTTATATTTTGTCGAATTAAATCTTTCAGCGTTCTAAACTTCTGGAAAAGATTTTTTTTTTGTAATATCTAAAAATACGTTCTTTTGAAGTATTTAAGATTAATTCTCTTATTTTTTAATGTTTTTTAATTATATGATATTTCATTAGGATGTTCAACATTTCGAAGAAACTTTTAGTGACCATCTTGTTGACGGTACTTATTGTTCAATCAATTTGTCAAGAAATAAAAAATGCAAGTAATCAAGAAAAAGAAGATAAATACAGGCTGCCGACTTCGACAACACCCAAAAGCTATGATATCAAGTTTACGGATGTGAATTTTACAAAGTTCACTTTTACAGGTTCAGTGAATATTGCTGCTCAAATAGAATATGAGACACAGGAGATTGTTCTTCACAAAGGGAAGTTAATAACTATTGTGGATGTCATTCTAACAAAACAATCTTCAAATCCTATTCCTGTATTAACTTCTTACATCGAAAAAACTGAGAAATTTACCATTACAATTAAGGACCAAAAATTAAAGAAAAGAGATATTATCGATATTAAATTAAGTTTCACTGGAGTATTAGGAGACGATATGCTTGGTTTTTACCGCAGCTACTACTATGACCAAGGAAATAATCCAAAGTATGTTCTTGGCTGCAGTAATAATTCTTTTTACACATCAATTTAATAAATGGAATATTCAACATTTTTTTAAGATGGCTAGCAAGTACGCAATTTGAATTTACTAATGCAAGACACGCCTTTCCTTGTTTTGATGAACCAGCTCTTAAAGCTAAATTTAAGATTAGCATTGAGCTGCCTGAAAAGGATTACAAATGTATGAGCAATATGCCTTATGAACGAGAGAAGTATGTTTCATTTCAATTCTGTTATGAATATCTATAAGAAGATATTTCAATATATCTTGTGAATGTTTTTTTTATTTTGTTATCTGTAAAATTAATACAAAAACTTTAGGAAGATATTATATCTCTTATGAAAGTAAATTATCTATACTCGGTGCGCAAAGTGCCCACTTTGCGTACGCAAGCGTACGAAAGTATGCGCAAAATTGGACTTTCCGCCCGTCGTTTTGAAATAGTGTTTTCCGATACTAGTGCGAGAAAGATGATCCTTCACTCGTGTAATTATTACCTTCGCTTCACTCGGGCGACAAACTCACACTCGTACGAGAATTATCTCTCTCGCACTAGTATCGAAAACTGCTGTTTTCTATTTTCTAATCTCATTCATAGAAACACCTGCATATTCGAGGAATCCCCATTCATGTCAACATATCAAGTAGCTTTCATCGTCTCCGACTTCGATTCAGTGTCCAATTCGGCCAAGACTGTCAGT
The DNA here is from genome assembly GCA_030522905.1 of Torymus flavipes. NCBI lineage: Eukaryota > Metazoa > Arthropoda > Insecta > Hymenoptera > Torymidae > Torymus > Torymus flavipes. The sequence continues at coordinate 7,036 of JAPYZO010003612.1, forward strand.
TTCTGGTCTAGGCCAAACGCCGCGAATCAGATGAAATACGGACTGGAAATCGCCGAAAAAGCCCTTACGTATCTCAGTAAAGCACTCAACTCATCTTACTACAATCAGATTCGCAAGATGGATGTGGTCGCGGTGCCGGACTTCACCTATAGTGCCATGGAGAACTGGGGCCTAATAACGTTGCGCGAGAGAATCTCCCTATATGATGAGCAGGAGTCGTCCACCGCAGCACAGCAGACAATCGCCACGGCCATCGTCCACGAGTGCGCGCACATGTGGTTCGGCAATCTCGTCACGCCCAAGTGGTGGAGCTATCTCTGGTTGAGCGAGGCCTTCGCCAGTTATTTCCAGTACATGGGGACTCACAAGGTAAGGTAGCAAGTTATTTTAATGCAAAGTAATCTGACTTTTTAAATTATTACTTTCTCGTCGGATAAATGCTACGATATAATTACTGTATTCGGGTTAGTGATAATTTACCACATTCAAGCATCGTAAAGATGAATAAACAAGTGGCCGTTTGATACAAACAATATTAGGTCAAATTTTTTTTCTGCGGGTAATTAGTTAAAAACTACATAATACATAACAGTTCTAGCATAAAATATAGGAGTATATCGTCGGGTGGGAAGAAAAAGGTTCTATCTCGGCGAAGTGCGTGAAAAAGTTGTATTTCAGAGGATCGCGTAAGAACTCTTGTAGCAGCGAGATGAAACTTTTTCACGCGCTTCGTCGAGATAGAACCTTTTCACGAGGTTTGCCGAGATAAAATCTTTGTGTTCAAACCCGGCGATATATACCAAAATATCATTTGTATGGATATGTATGTCGATACCTTAGTTTTTTCAAAGGGATAAGATTTTGTTCCCTACTATTTTTAATATTTGATCTTAATGTAAAGTATATAACTGTTCAAATCCCTTAGATCGAAACTAACTGGGAAATGGACAAGCAATTTGTGGTAGACCAGCTTCAATTTGCCCTAGGTGTCGACGCTAAGAAGGACACGGTGCCAATGACAAGGCCTGCAGTAACTCAATCAGAAATCGCTAAAATGCCAGATGCTATTACATATAAGAAAGGTGGAAGTATAGTGCGAATGATGGAACTTACGTTTGGAACAGAAGAATTTTACAAAGGTGTACGTGATTATCTGAAAGACAGGTAAATTAAATTTTTAGATTAGAATTGAAATTCAAAATTTTGACTTTGAAACTTTATTCATAATCACTAAACTTAAATAATAATATCTACTTAAGCTATACATATAAATATATTATAACACTTTTAATGCTTAAATTTTGTAATATAAATAAGAAATAATAAATGTTACAGAAGTTACAAAGTAGCCGTACCTGACAATTTATGGAAAGCTCTACAGAAGTACGTCAGCCAAGATGTTAATCTAGCGAATATAATGAAGGTGTGGACTGAACAACCGGGTTTTCCACTCTTATCGGTGAACATTACATCTGGAATCTACAAGGTATCTCAGCAGAGATTCTTCGTGCGGCGTGAAAATGATGGACCCACAGAAACACTTTGGTCGATACCGATAACGTGGACTTCTTCAGACAGCACAACCCACTCAACAAAACCAGTTGACTGGCTATCAATTAGGGAAAAAGATATAAAGTCTAACGACGCTAACGCTGACTGGGTGATATTTAACGTCAAATCTGCAGGTCAGTATAAGATTGAATACAATTATTTTAAATTATTTGCTTTGATAAGTAATATAATAATCAAGAAAATGTTCAGGATTTTATCGCGTTAATTATGATAAGAACTCATGGAACAAGATAATTAAGCTTTTAACTGTTGGTGATTTTGAAAAAATTGACGTACTAAATCGGGCAGCTATAGTAGATGATTTGTTAAACCTTGCTCGCGCCGATTACGTGGATTATGAGACTGCGTTCCGAGGAATTCAATATCTAAAAAGAGAAACCAATTATCTGCCTTTTAAATCAGCATTTAATGCTTTAGATTACTTGATAAGTAAATTCAGCAGCCTTCCAGAAAATGGAATTTTTAAGGTAAAACTTAAAATAACATAAATGCTTGTAAATTGATCATTTTTAAATTTATCCTATCTTATTTATGTGAATGTTGATACTCCATAACATAATCTTATAATTCTGTAGGAATATATAGGTTCTCTATTTTCAAATATTTATGAAAAATTAACCTACTACGACAGTGATAAAGATAGTACATTAGATATTCTATTACGGCAAGAACTTAATATTAGAGCTTGTAGTTATGAGCATCCTACGTGTGTTTCTGAATCAAAAAAGCTGTTTTCTAACTGGCGTATAAATGGAAATCGGTAATAAAATAAGTCAAAGAATTTAAAAATTAAATTACATGTTAAAATATTTAAGAAGGGCATGCAAACTTTTGCTAATAATTGAAATAAACGTTTTTATCACTGACAATTTTATTGATTTTTTTTATGTTTAGTATTCCAAAAAATCAGAGGGCCGCCGCTTACTGTACTGCTTTGAGATACGGTACTCAAAGCGATTTTGAACACCTGTTGAACGAATATCGTGATAGCAATGTAGCCGCAGAACAAACAACTATTTTAGGTGCATTAGGGTGTTATAAAAATGATACTAAACTTGAAAAGTCTGTATAACCTAGGATTATTAATAATAACATTAACAAGGAAAATTCATAACCATTGGGAACCGTATCTTAACTAGACCTTAGGAATCGATTTTTCATGCCTAAACACGAAGCCCAGTATTAGTAATTAATTCTCTTAGGCTCTTTTTCTCGAAATATAGATCCCTAAATCTCAAAAATGCGGTATTTTCTTAAAAAAATTATGTCTCCTGTATTGAATATCACTTGGCAATTTTTTGTGATACGAAAATGAGCAAAAATGACTATAAAAGTAGCCGAAAAAATCTAAAATTTAAGCTCTGTTTCGTTAAAAAATATTAATCTTTTAGAAAATTGTAAACAATCAAAGATAGTGTAAGAAAATAGTTAAAAACTGGTCATCTTTATAAAGGATTGCAGATCGTATTTTCAACCATCTTTTACGCTATCGCAGATTGCTTATGATTTCGTAAAAAATTAATTTTCAAAGGAAAGAAAGTTTTCAGATCATCAATACTTGCCAAGTGATTATAGTTAAGACAAGACACGTCATATTTTAAGAAAATAACACATTTCTAAGATTAGGTAACCCATATCTGGAGAAAAAGGGCCTATGATAACTAATTGAGGGTGCTGCTGGAAAAGGGCGCATAACTCATTTAAATTGTACAGAAGTTGTGGTCCCTTTCCAGCCACACACTAATTTACTTGTATACACGGTTTCATATCAATTCTCAAAACTCAATTAAGTTCCACTTTCCAAAGATTATGCACTCTCCTTGCAAGTCATCAATTTTTTAATTACATCAATAGATAAAAAATAAATGAAAATTAATGATATTTCTAGTGAATTACTAAAAGCCTTAGAAGATCCTATAAAAAGTTACATCCGGAAACAAGATATTTCCGTATTCGTCAACTCCGTTTATTCAGTGAGCAAAGAAAGAGCAGAATTTATAATAGATTTCGTTGAAAAATACCAGGATAAGATCTTTAAGTAGTAAGTTATTTGAAAAGTTTAATTCTTATTTTCTACATTAACAAAAAATCATTTTCGTATACTGTAAATAAAATATTTATTATTAAGAAATCGTACATCATAACCACGTTTATTTTATGTTTATTTAATAAAATTTATAAAAATGTTAGTAAAATAAAATAATAGAATTAACATTTAATTTAAAACAAAATTATTTCCACCTGATCGATGTACAATAATACCCCATACTTTACGATAATGTTTTCCAGTTACAATAATTACAACCAAATTGCAACCATCATATCTAGAGCGTTGCAGAAGTATCCAACAAAAGAGACCGTCCGCAAGGTCCAAAATTTGATAAAGCGCAAGCCCAAATTCATCGAAACCATCAGCACGTCATTGCAGAACAGTGTAGACCTTGCTAATTATGAGTTGAGCTGGTTCGAAAAGAAGTCACCCTCTATCATTAACTGGATAAAGACTGCACGCGAACAAGAGAAACTTGCTTACCGCCCGCCCGATAACATCGTAAATAGCTCTTGCGCGATCCTCCTCCACTTCAAGAACAAATTCAGATTCAACGGCAAAGTTAGAATCAACGCTACAGTAAAGTCACCCGCGAACAAAATTGTGTTGCACATGGATCAGCTGGACATGGACCCAAAGGACGTTAAAGTCTTGCAATTGGGTGAATGGGGAGGTGCGTCCAAAAAATTAAATGTAGACGATGTCAGTGGAACGGAGAAGTATCACTCGACGAATATCCGATTGAAGGATACTATCGGAGCAAATTCAAACATCACTATTGAGATAAGATAGAAGGGACGTGTGAATGAGAAGATGAGAAGCATTAACAAAAGTTATTTCAAAGTCGACGGCAAAAGAAGGTAGGGCACTTTAAACTTAAAATTCGATATTTTGCTTATTAAAAAACACCAATTTACACTAATGTGATTTAGTAGCTTCAAGATATTACATTCTAGAGAGATCGTTCGATAATTTAATTGTCTCTTTCAATCTTTTTGTATTAATTTAGATGGTTAGCTGCAACTCATCTGGAACCAGTAGGCGCGCGCATGAGAGTCTTTCCCTGCCTCGACGAACCCGCATTAAAGGCCGATGTCATATAATGGCCAATGAAGACAGTTTGAATACAAGGCTCATGCTATAGGTCAACTGAAATATCGCGATTACGACTTATTGTAACATTCCAGAAACCTCTTCGAGACAACAGTGTTTTGACGGATTTATAAAAATATTTTACACGGAAATGTGTTTTATTTAGCCTGGGCTTCTTCTGCTAATAGTCTATATTTCGGTCCAACATATATAGTTTTTATAATGCATTATTTTAAGGAAATATGACAAAATATGAATATTCACAACACAATTCATCTCTGAGCGCTAAAATATTAGATTTTTTCGAAACCGCAGTTCTGTCCATGTCACCAGCAGACTTTCGTCAACGGGGCGCAATTTTTTTCATGTCACACCGCCATCCCCGAGAAATACATAAATTCATCTCGAATTAATGACAAAACCAAGGAAGACAGGATCGATTAAGGAAACGTAGCAAGACCTTGAGCAGCAGCAGCAGCATAGCAGCACCGACGAAGACCCGCAGACTTTTTTCACATGCGCATGCGGAAAACGGCGCGCGTCCGAGAAGAAAAGCGTTTAGCGAGGGGTTCGACTTTTTTTCGAGCAC
>JAPYZO010003614.1:0-12365 GCA_030522905.1 Torymus flavipes
TTGCCGTCGACTTTTTGCGTCTTTATTTTGTAATTGCTTTCTTCTGACGGGTCGATGGTCTCGCAGCTTTCACTCGTCATTTCAACGTGAAGCTGAAAACGGCACAAAAAATTTTCAAATTCCTTTTTATACTTTAACATTTATGTTATTTAATTAACACGAGTCATATGTACACAAAATGTTTAAACATTCGTTACTTTTCAGAAAAAAAAAAATTATTCTGAATGATTATACATCCTTCACGTATTGTGAAATTGTAATAAAAAAAAGATAAAATTTTTTTAACGTTTACAAACCTCTTGTATAAGAAAGTAAAACATTTCCTAAAAACTTCTTTCTCATATCACTTATAGAGTAAAATATAACTACCTTTAAGGAATAAAAAAACCCACATCTCAATCCTCCTTAAAAAAAAAACGCGCTACAAACCAATGATCCAAAATCGATTCCCCTACACAAAACCCAGACATCTATACCCACACACAACAACACTTACCGATCCATTGGCCAGCACACACGTGCTCGTCGCGCAAAAGTCCTCGGACTGCCAGGACTCGCCGGCGTACTTAAGCGTGCCATTGACGACACAGGCTACAGGCACGCAATCACCGCAGCAGGATTTTGCTTTGTTGGCCGACGGCCGATACTCGTAGCCGAGCTCACAGGCTTGCAGGCAATCCTGCCTGACGGTGCGCTTGATCAGTAGGCCGTTCGCGTCCCTCGCGCACTCGATCTCCTCGCAGGCGTCTTGATCGTTCGGTCGCCACTTGGCATTCACCTATGGATTTTTGTTTCGATAATTATAATTATATGTATTTCTAGTTTTTAAATATTATCCTTTCTTCACAATCAATGATATAAAAGTGACCGACCGCTCGCTTATTAGTGTGAAAATGAATAACAATCGAGAGAACGATACAATGAAAATTTCAAATTCCAAACAAGTCAGGTACAAACCCTTAACAATCTTAACAAAGTTAATCAATTTAGCGTACTTAACTCTGATCAAACCGTCACCCAACTTCCAAAGTGTTAAAAAATGTTGAAAGACCGACAAACCTTGTACGTGCGCCCGTCGAACTTGCAAGCCTTGCGCTCAAAGTTCGGACAGCACTGATCGTCGGCTTGCGTCTCCTTGAGCACGAAATCATTGAGATCTGGATGATCGTTAACATTGAGGCACTCTCTAATCGTGCAACGGGCCGTCGGCACGTCATCCTTGAGCTCGCAGACACAGGTCTTGCAGTTGCCGTCAGTCCACATCTCGCCTACCTTCTTGGCCAGCAGTTTATCCTCGGTGACCAGCTCGTTGCCCGAGTCCACGTAGTAGAGGCACACGTCCTTTGGTGGTTCTGTAGAAGACAATCAGTAATTAATATGCATTTGACGTATACTTATATTTGAGGATAGGAGTTGGTAGCGTACCGCAGACGAACGTCGGACAGCAAGAGTTGGGTACGGTCTTCTCCACTGGCACGTGGTACGGCTGGCACATTTGCGGTGGTGGACAAGTTTCTGGCTTGCATATTCGTGCTGTTTTCGGACAACAGCCTGACTTGTCGGTTACTTGCACGTAGCCTGGTTCCATCAGGAATTCGGCTTCCGACTCTATCTCGTTGCTCAGTGTGGCGCATTGGTCTTCGGGTACACACTCTGCAACGATTTTAATATAAGTTCGTAGAGATCTCACTTTTTCCATTTTCATTCGAATATGTTTGACGTGTGTGATGTTGACTTACCGCAGAGGAATTTCTGGCAACCATTAGCGTCTACTGAGACCTTCAGCGTTTGGCCAAAGCCGCACTTGGGTTGTTGCGATTCAACGCAGTCTGTATTCGTATTGGGTACTGAAAGAAGCACGTGGGAAATATACCTTACGTAAGTTTGAATATTATCATTATTATTGCATTTAGGCACCAAAAGTAAATTATAATCTTTATTTTTGAATGAATGCAAACAGGTTTAAAGTAAATAAAATTATAAAAACTTTGTTGATTGACACACTATATGCAACTCACCACATAGATATTGCGGACAACAGTCATCCTGGGTACCAGGCACAACAACTGGTGTGGCGTTCACCTCACATACCGGCTGCTTAGTGGGGCAGCTGGTCTCCTGGCACTTGACGCGTTTGCTCTGGCAGGTACACTGGGTGCACTTGTTCGGGTACCAAACATCGCCCTCGACATGGCCCTCGTCGTCGCAGATGAAGCAGTTGCGTCTAGGCACGCAGCTGTTGTTGTGCCAAGCGTAGCCTGGTGGGCAGAAGCAGCCCTCGATCGGGGTTCCGATTAGGCAACGGAACGCTGGGTTGTTGAGGGCCTCGCAGGTGTCGGGGCAGCCTGAGTAGCAGGCCTCGTAGCCCAGATCTAATGGTGAAAGAGTTCTCATCATGAGTTAAGAATATAGAGGGAGTGAGAAATGATTAGCGAAATAAAAAGTTAAAAATAATTAAAATTTAAAAATACACTCACGGTTCGGACACGAATAAGGACACAGCTCTTGACTACGCCAGTCGATACAGATACCAGACACCGTGCACATCCTCGCATATGCCTCGAAGTTACTGCAGACGCTGTTATCTGCGCCCTGGCACAATGTATCTTTGCACGCGAGATAGTACGGCGTGGGATCGACGAGGGCATGACACCTGGTGAACGCCTCGTCGCGAAGTATGCGCTCGCAGACACCATCTTTCGACGGCTCGTCTTCGCATCGCTTGGTCGGGGTGCTAAAGCAGTGATCGGTGCTCAGCTGCAGCGAGGCCGGTATGTCCATAATCAGCCAGCTGTTACCGAACTCCTGCGCGTCCTTCGTCAACTGACCGCCGAACATCTTCAAATCGTTGGAATAATTGCCGTCGCAGTCACCGCAGAGACCCTCCATCGAGCCGCCGAACGTGTGCGAGGGTAGTCGGAGCATGAAGGTGAAATCGTCCTTGAAGCTGATCACTTCCAGCTGGATGGAGGGTATGAGAAGCTTTATCTCGCGGCTGGGCGTCTCCTTGAGGTGGAGCCAGGAGCTGCTGTAGGGGAGTTGCGAAACGACTTTGCCATTGACGACGCTCATCAGCTAAAACGTAAAATTGTAAATATGCGTTATATATCAATCGTTTCGGGCCTATTCTTTAAATAACTTTGGGCCGGACCCACGTACCTCGTGAGGTTGGTTGTCCCTTCTGATCTGAACTACGTGGGACTCGTAGAGAACGGTGATCGCCTCGACGCAAATTTCCTGACCGCACAATCCGTTGCTAATCAAAACCTGAAAAAAAGAATCCCAAAATTCTTGCTTCAGCTCTTCCACTACAGCCATACCTGAATCCATACTGCACTTATGCCAATTTCATACCTGATACGCGCTATCCCCATTCGGTGCATTGACAATATCCCTCGACAGCACGTAGGTACAGTTCCCGTTGAATAGCAGATTATCCTTGTCGAAGGTGACGTACTTGGAGTTGCCGAGGCCGCTGCACACGCAGTCACGGCACTCGGACGGTGGCACGCAGGTATCGCCGTTGCGCACCATACCGTCCGGACAGAAGCAGCCAGGCACGCAGAGGTCGTCCATCATCGGGCAAGGGTCCGCCTGTTGTAAGTTCTTACAGCTCATCTCGCACTTGTTTCTGCACCATCCCATAATAATAAAATTCATTATCACATAATCGCATGGAAAATACGTATAAATGTGCGGACCACGTGAGAAGCACATGGGAACCACGTATCCTAAATGGTTCCTACAAGACTCCCACGTGGTCCGAACATTATTGCCACGTGGTTCTCAAATGAATCCCCCCATTGGTATTTCATTAGTGAATATTCACTACTAATTCTACGGTGAAGCGAATTTCATTAATGTTTAGTGGTGCTTAATTCAACTTTAGAGATTAGAGATGATGACTTACAATTACAGATAACAGATATATTATGTTACCTGAAGCAGTCTCTGTGAACGAACGGCGCGTCACAGACGGCAGGGCACTCGTGGGCTGATCGCCAGCCTGAGAGGTCGACGTTGCGGTCGCGTGCTAAGCACTCAGCGACGAAGGAGGAAAGAGCGCGACAACGGCAGTCGCGAGACGTGACGTTGCCGCTGCTGAGGCAGGCGCAACTGCTGTCGATGCAGCTCTGGAAGAACGTCTCGCGGTTGAGGACCTTGTCGCAGGCGGCAAAGGTCGAATCCTTGATCAGACTGCACATCTTCCAGGCTTCATCTGAGGTCTCTTCTGGGCATTTCTATAAGGTGGGAGAGTTGACTGATGTGTGATTTGCGCAAGGAGGTTGGTGATATTTCAAAATTATTTGAGAAATATGATAAACAAAAATAGGGAATTCCTTTATGATCAACCACCTATTATACCAATCGCACGAAAATAAACATATACGAACCATCAACTTGCACTCGGCGCTGTCCTTCAGCTTCCAGCTATCCCCGAACTCCTGGGTATTCTTGGCGATCTTACCATCGTCTTTCGTCTTATCGTTGTCTTTATTACCGTCCATCAAACCGCACAAGCCATCAACGTCGCCGTCAACAATCATGGACACGCCAATCTTTACGTCGCCGTTCTTCTCCAGCATCACCCAGAAGGGATACAGCCGCGACTCGAAGCGCAGCGCGTTACCGACGCGCGACATCTTCATCAGGGTGTTGTCGGAGAGGCGCTTCACCTCACGCTCGCTATATACATTGCCGTCGAAGAGGACGTTCATAGACGGGTGCAGCACAACTACGTGGTTGTCGAAGTGTATCTGGATGGTGGTGAGGCAGGAGAGGCTCCGATCCTTGCAGACTTTTTCGGCTGGAAGGGTTTGAAGTTGAATATAAAATGAATGTTGAAATATGAATGCGCGATTGATTGATGTGAATTCAACGATTAAATATAGAAGAGTAATAGAAATTATGACTAATTACTGTTGTTATTTAAAGTTATAATCTGATTGAGATAGAATTTATTTAAGTTTAATAAGTATACATCTACTCGTTAACCTATCCAGTCATTAGTTTTTTTTAATTGAATTTTCGTATCTCTACATTAATCAAATTTATTTAGTATCTATCACTTCAATTCAAAATGTAATTATTTATCTAATCTTAATAGCATTAATTTTACGTAAATAAATCCATGTTCTACTTACCAACTATGTACCACTTATTGTTATATCGGTCTCTAGCCAAAATGTGGTTGCAGAGGTCGTACTTATACTGTGTATCGTCGAACGTGGTGAATATTCTGCCAAGAACCTTGCAGACTCTTTCTTTAGGTGGAATTGGTACACAAATATTGTTGCAGTCCTTATTACGATGACCCTTCGACTGATCTACCACGAGCCTAAAGTTTTCGGGACACTCAACCTTTGGGCACTTCTCGCCTTCCTCGACCTTCTTTATACAAACGAATTGCGGACACATTTTATCGATGTCAGACTCTCCGAAGCGGCTTTCAAACATGCCTTTTTGCGCAGGAGGTGGTATTTTGGCTCTGAATAAATATGCAAAAAATAAATAGTATGTTCGTTATTTACTGTTCTTATTTTTATGTTTCTTCGTTTTTCAGTAATGTCGAATCACCAGGTACTTACTTGAAGAAAACTTCTTTCTTGAACGACGTTGTTATAGTTTCAGTAAATACGTACTTCATAGTTGCCTTAACGCCGTAGGATTCATTTTCATATTGCTTAACGTATCCCGGTGGACAATCAATTTCACATTGCACAGCTAAAATTATTAATATGTTTTCAAATGTAATATAACCAACATATGTTTATCAAGCTATTAAAAATTCTACTACAGCCCACGTACACACTAATCTCAATTCCCATTTTCTTTTTAAGAGTGTGCCTATAACAAATTCACTTCTACGAAAATCCACTCCCCTCAAAAAAAGTCTTTATCAATTCCAATATTGTTTTTCTACTTACCGATGGTTTTGTTGACAGTAGTAGTGTGGTTATTCTCGACCTTTATCTGGTATTCGCAACCAATCTCATCATCTGGACAGTCCTCCACTTGGTCGCACCACTTGCTCTCAGCTACACAGACGCCGCTGGTCGGACAGAGTCTGTCGCCCATTGGACAGGGTTTGCACAGGCAGGCGCAGAGTTCAGTGAGTACCGGACGCTCGTTGGATTTAGAGCAAGCTGGACACTTCATGGGCGAGCATATGGAACCACCACCCAGGGTGCACTGACAGCTCTGGCAGTCGTTTGTGTTATAGGTTGTGCCTACCTTGTAACTAGAGGATAGGGATGATAGGATTAAGCGATGTTTTTGGTATATGTTGAAAGAGAACTGATTGTGAAAACTTACGCAACGTGACCGACGTAACAAGGACAGTCCGCTTTCTTCACGCACTGTTGTCCGTCCCACCATTTGGATCCCTTGCACTTGCATTCGTCCAAACTTTCGATTGGATATCCAAAGCAAATGTTGCAGTTAGAGGGAAGAGGTAGAGGAGGTGCTGTTGGCGGGATTGTCACAGGTGCTACAAGCATAATTTTTTAAAGATAAGCATTTCTTTCATTCGATTATTGAAATACATTATAACAACTACCAGAATGTGACGTCTATACGTACGATAAGGAACGAAGCAACCAATCACCTCCACCTTCAATCCTATATGCTTGTGCCACTTAGTCGGCGATATCCTCAGATACCTTGCACTAATCGGTCTGGTAAAATGATTGACCTTGCTGGTATGATCGTCAACGTTGCCGAGGAACTGTTTCGCGACGCGGTTCTCATCAGTCACAGGGTTCCACACTTTACCGTCGTTGCTGTAGTACACCTTGTACATCGTCGTCCAGATCCCCTTGCCACCCTTCGTCTTCACACCAGTCAGATTTCGCGGCTCCAGGAAGTCAAACTGAACGTACTGATCCTGATGGTCCAGGTGTGGTCGCCATACGCTGGACGACGACAGATGAACGTTGAGTTCGCTACCGTAAACGGATGGCGAGGATGCCGTGACCTGTTGATCCGACATCTGGCCGTTGTCATAGCCCATTTTATCGTTGCAGACTAAAAACAAAAAATAGTTTTTTAATTTACTACAATGCAATACAATGCAATAAATGATTTGCGAATTAGACGTACCAGGTGCAGGTGGTTTTTCGGTAATGACCGGTGGTTTCGGGGTGGTTGTCGACATGACCACGCGTTGTTCCTCACCACAGCCAACTAATTCGACCTGCATGGCCATGTTCTTGTGTTTGGTTATCGGGTACAGTCTCACAGCCTTTGCCTCCACGGGCGGCAGGAACAGTTGTCTCACTGGGGTCTTAGCGTCTGCCGGGCCCCTGAGTACTAGTGGTTCCTTACCCTCACCGGTCAAATCCGAGAAGTATCTACCGTCCTCCGAGTACTTGACCTTGTAGCTGGTGACGAAGGAGTCGTCCAGAGCGTCGCCAGCGACGATCACGCCGTACACGGCTTTCAGACGATCGAATTGGATCTCAACCCAAGGATTGGAGTCATTGGGGGCTGGACGCCAGACCATGTTGTTGCTTGTGTGAAGAAGACGGATAGTGTCGGGTGTGATGAAAACAGTTTCGTAGCTGCTGGCGTTGTATGTAACGTCGAAGGGCGATTGCTCGATCAGGTAGACTAAGTTGTCCTCTGCACAACCGTGTGGTGGCGTCGATGTGCTCACGATTGTCTGAGATCTAGTTTTTGCAGTCAAAAGTTTGAGTGTAATTAATGATTGGAAATTTTCGCGATTGGATTGGAAGTTTTCTTTCAGAACGCGTGAACTATATAAAATTAATGTAGTGTACGTGCGGTACGTACCTTCTTCTAATTAGCATAAAGGTATATATAAAATAAAGATAAACCAATAAATTGTTATTTGTCGTTATTCCCATACATTCCCTTTTACTCACCCAGGATCTTTCGTCTTATTAAAGGTCGGTTCAATCGTTGTACTATCCGTGCTGCATGCAGAATCGTCGCATACCATCACATTATTCAGGCACTGGCAGCTACGACACTTGGACACGTGCACCAATAATCCGGGTGCCACGGCCGTGCCGTCCTCAGCGACGCACATGCAATCGGTACGTTCGACGCAGGTGACCTCGTCGCGCCAGTAGTAGTTGGTATTCGGACAGTCCATCCGCGTCTCGGGAACGCAGCCTGGTATGCAGTTCTGGTCGGCGGTGGGTGTATTACAGTGACCGTATTTAATCAGCTGCGATTTGTAGAAAGAGCAGGTGCGACTGCACTCGATCGCGCAGTCATCCCAGCGCTGACCAGATGGACAGAGAAGACCTGCAAGAAATCGAGAAAATGATTAATGTATGCATGTGCAGTGAAGTAAGAAATGAATTTGGTTAGTATTAGTACTGCCTGGCCAGATAGAGAGAATCCTATTGAAACATTGTGAAGTATCGCTGCGGAAAATATCAGTTGTATTACAGATTCATTGGGATTTCACATGATGATTAAGGAACGTTAAACTTATATATTTTCAAATTGTTATGTAATGAAAACGGAAAAAATACCGCATCTACTGTTATCCGATTTATCATAATTCAATGGATAATTACTAAAGGAGTTGGCTAGTTTTGATAAAAATCTTAGTAACGGGCATTGATGTACTATAATTGCAAGCAAATCGCTTCCATCATGCGCATGACCTGCTATTCGCACAATAATTCCATACCTGGAGGTCCACTCGGCGTCATTGGTGCATCTATACACTCAGGTCTATCTAAGGTGACGATCGGTGGCCAATCACATATTTGGGTCTTCTCGTTGAATATCAACTGGGGATCGCAGGCTTTGCGTATCCATATGTTGCCTTGCAGACTTGGTGCGCATTGCAAGAACTCGTGGCAGTTTTTCTCGTCACGGCGGTACGGCTCGGACAGATTGCACTCATCGTAGATGACTTCACTTCGTGGCGTACTGGTGGGTAAGGATACTCCTGGTGTTCCGGGTGGTTGGGTTGCCACTGGAGTATTATCGCAGCGGCAAAGCACACTGATCTCGAAATCCGGACAGGTCTGTTTCATTTTGGGGTCGAGGATGCAGACAAAGCCATTGTCTACGCTGCATTCTACGTTGAGCCCAGTCTGCAAGATTAATTTTTTTATAACAAGATTTTTTAATAACAGAGAATTATACAAAGGTCTGTAATTTTTAAGATTTGAAATATATTCAACACTAACGTCCTTGTACGACATTTTCGTATCAACAGTTCGACACTTGATATTGGCTATCATGTCCTGCTCACAAACCGGTGATCCCTCGTACTCCAACATCTCCATTATCGAGGGCAACGGCTCGATATCACTTCTGAATCCAGTAGACTTCGGCTTATCCCTGTTAAACCACTTCGTCCATCCGCTTATGCATTCCTTTGGTTCATCCCTTAATATCGAATTCAAATCGTTATTTCAAATAAACGGTAGCAATCTTTACAATATAACTAATTTTTAAACAGCCATGTTTGCTTACTTTGGCGGGACTGTCACGACACTGGGTGGCACCGACACCACAATAGGTGGGCGGATTGTTGTCGACGGCATCATTGTCGTCGACGTGCAAGGTGACCCCGTACACACGACCTTACCTCTGCTACAATGGCACGAGTGACAATCATCACCGCTAACTTTATCGCCTTCATAATACTTGACACCGTCAATCACAGTGCAGAGGGTCTTGCAGTCGGCCCGCAGAACGCACTCGCTGTAGGATGAGTTGAGGTAGACGTAGCCTTCGGGACAATCCTTAGGTTGACAACCTTCTACGCAAGTATCTTGGTCGCACAGATGAAGAGATTCGTCACGAGTGGCTAGATTGTCGCAGGTCTCGCGTGGGCAGGTGGACACGCAGGGCGAGTAGTTGGAGCAGTTCTCGTCACACTGCATTGGACACATCTTCTGCGCACGCCACTGTAATGCAAATCGACGAAAATTAGTATATCGCAAATCAATCCTTAAACAAGCTTAAATCAAATTTGTATTTATACCTTAATCGGCACACCTCTGGCATTACACGCATGTGCGTACGCAGCGATCGCTGTGCACAGGCACTCGCAGTCGCCGCCATCGTCACAGCCACATGTATCATAGATACACCTATCGATAAACTCTTCAGGCTCTACCTCCGAGTGGCACGGCTCGAAGGTCTCCGACTTCATCACCCTACATTTCTGCACAGCCCAAAGCTTCCTTTCGGGATGCTGGGCGCACGTGTCGGGTGGGCGCTCGTTTGGCTCGGCGCACAGCTCGCTCATCTTCCAAGAATCGGCGAACAAATTAGCTGAAGCTTCCGACATGCCACCCGAGGGTGTCTTGAAGTCATCGCGCGCGTTGTCATTGTAGTCACCACAGAGACCCTTGGTTCGGCCCTTCCATTTGGCGTCGACGCGCACGTAAGCACGTGTACCTTCGTCCCACTGGACAACAAGGCCGAGGTCTGGTACGTCCAGGAAGACAAAGAGACCGGCTCGCCGGGCCGTTATTCGAGCTGGCATTTGAGAAGAGTACGTATACATTAGAATCATTGAGAACTGATGAAGCTTTGCGGAAATTCATATAATGTACTTACAAAGGTCTCGGAAGTCATCGGCGGTCAAGACTTTTCCGCGGGTTAAGGTGATGCTTTCTTGCTTGGCGCTGTTGGTCTTGCCGACGGTCAAAGTGATGGATTTTGAGCAGGTGACGCCAGTCGTGCCGCAAGCTACATTGCGAATGGTCACGTCGAAGCATTCCTCGTCGCTGAGTTTTCCCTTGGACAGGACGTAATCACAGACTCCCTGGAAATCGTAATGGCGATCGTCGAAGGTCTTGTAATGCGAGTCACCCCACACGGAGCAAACGCCTGAAACATATGATTCGTTGTATCATTAGAAAAAACTCGGTATCAAAACTCCCATATACCACCAAACCAGTGCCTACCTGCACACACGATATCCGTGCAATTCCATTTGCCCGAGCTGCAGGTACAAGTATTGCATTCCTCTTGCATGACCGATCCCTCTTTGTAGCTTCTTCCGCCGTGATAACACGGACATTCTTCTTCGCGCACGCACTCACCGCTCGTCGAATCCAACACGTAGCCGGACTTGCAGATACAGCCTGGTCGACAGATGGCTGGGGTGTTCTGTGGTCGGCGCTGATGCATGTTACGACACGTGCGCGGTTTTGTGGGCTCGCACGTGGTCACCTCCTGGTGGCGCGTTGCGCTGCACAGGGACTTTAGCTGAGTGATGGCTGGGTAGTCGCGGATCTCGTCCGCTGTGGCCAGGCGGCAGTTCCAGATGCCACCTGTGAAGAGGAGATGGAGGGTTGGTCAGTAAGACGTATCGTTCAAGAACTATTGGGAATAATTGCTGTCCATTTAGGTATAGAAGAGAATATCATTTATCTTTCATAGAATTTTTGGAAAAATTTTAGTGCGCTAGAAAATAATTTTGTAAAAACAAACATGTCTGACTATATTCCACACTGTCCACTTATGCGACTCATCGAAAGTTAAAGATGAATAAGATTCAATTCTGATCATTTACCTGCGCAAGTGCAAAGCTTCTGACCCTTCGTTCCCGGCCTCACTTCCCTATAACCAGCCAGGAACTCTAACTCCCCGTAAGTACAAGGACACTGTCCGATCGGAATACATTCGCCATTCACATCCAAAGTATGTCCTTTGGGACAGTTGCAGCCCTCCACACATTCTTCTTTGCATTCGTGATGAAAGGAGATGTCAGCACAGGATCTATCAAAAACCATAACGTCAACAATATACCAGCTAGGACAAGAAAAAAACAACAGCATACATACCTTGTACAGCTGCTTCCGCACACCTGGTACTCCTGATCACCGGGACAGTGAACGCGGCATTCCTGCACCTCCTGTCGCCAGGGTACTATCACACCCAGATGCGCGCAGTCTTTCGCGTACGCGGCGAGTGTCGGGCAAAGGCACGTCTCGATGTTGGACTCACAAGCGCACATGTCGAAGACGCAATCCTTGTAGAACGGCTCCGGATCGACGAACCAATGGCAGCCTACAAATAGCTTCTTCTTCACGACGGCGCAGTACTTTTCCGCGGCGGCGCGTTTCTGTGGATTCAGATCGCACGGATGGTCAGTGTCTTTCCTGACATCGGCGCACTGCTCGCTCGTCTTCCACTTGTTGGCGAACGGCACGACGGCCTGCTCGACGTCCCCGTCTGGCGTTAAGAAGTCGTCCTTCTGGCCCGATGTAAACGTACCGCATAGACCCCTCGTTTGACCTTCAAACAACAATATAATCAAAGAAAATCCCATAAATTTATAAAAAAAGAACATTTATTTGTTCGGTAGACGCGCTTATCATACCACGGAACTGAGGCGGTGCGTTGACGTACACCCT
>JAPYZO010003615.1:0-12365 GCA_030522905.1 Torymus flavipes
GTGCCAAATTTAAATTTAATATATACACACTTTGAAGTCCTGGGCGCCAGATAACGAGGAAAATTCCGCAGAAAGGCTTATATTATTCAGAGACTGCACAATATAGCCATTTTTACCTTCGCGATTGTTTGATTTTAATTAAAGAGAATTTTGAATTTCCGGCGAACATTTCGTAGCGTAAAAATAAGTGCGGTTATTTTGTAAATGTTATATTATTCCTTTAAAATTCGTTTAAAATAATGGCCTTATTCTTCTTTAATTCGAACGGATTGCTAATTTATTAAGCACTACGTAAAAAGAAATGTATTTCCCATTATTCCTATAACCACATTAATCATATTTTATTCAGAATAATTCGGAGAGCAGTGAATTGCACATATAATTAATAAAAATAAGGGAAAGATACAAAGTTAATAACAGTTATGTCATTCATTTTCTAATTTTTATTTATTAACTTGTCGTACACTTTTCTCTAACTTATTCTGAATAAAATCCGGTTGAAAAAGTTAGCAAGAGCTAAAAATTGTAACGGAATAACGAAAAATACGATGTAGATACTTGTAATGGCCGTGTTTTTTTTTTTAGGAAAGCACGAAATATTTTTAGCATTTACAAAGACGCTATATATTTGCGCGATTACGTGTCTGGAACAATTTTTTGTCATGTTAGAATAAACGCGAAAAGCGCTCGCGCTTATACGATGACCTCGCTACTCATAAAGTTACGCGCGTTCTTTGCTTCATTAAATAAAGCGAGAAAACTATTTCTCGGGTATCTCTTTGTTTTTTGCTAACGCGTAAAAAGCCGAGCGTCCGCGCGACGGTGATACAAAAAGTGTGCACCCCCATAATATATACGTAATGCGCACGAACGTATTATAGAATTCACATGGTGCAATCATATATTATGCTGAACGTTCGCAAAGTATGTAAAATAATGATGGTTTTTTGTCGCTGAATATTCTGCTTGACCGTTTTCTTTTTCCTTTTTGACTACATAACGACACTAACTACGGGATATGAGTTTATCGCACGCGCGCGATAAACCGCTCCTTTCGTGGATACGTCAATGGCACGTACGTTTGTTTACATGCATCCGTTACTTTTCACCGTCTCACGCGTCGTTGTTTTTCGCAGCAACGCGGCTTTTCTAGCGATTTATGACAAACGATTTTTGTGAAATAATAATCACGGTTTGCCTGCACCGATGACAGTCTCTCGCTTTGTGATATCTAAACAAAAGAATGGATGCTGTCAGCTGTCAACTGGACGAAGTGGTGAATCTTAGTTTAATGGGTCGAGTTTCCATCACCCTGGTGATATTCACTGAGATAAGAGGAGATTAACATTTACATACATGTAGTCTGTAACGTATGAAAAACCTTTAATCAGATTTCTAAATTATAGATACAAATAGTTACACATCTACGTGAATAAATGCATTATAAGAAGCTATTTGTACTCAACAATTTACCTTAACATTGATTAAATATACGTTTAACAATTATAAAATTTATAAAAAAAAATTCAGATATGTTTATAATCTATTCAGCAATTATTAATAAAGACAAATTGTGCTGACTGTCAAACTTCATCTAAACGTGTCAAATATGATGTTTTTGTAATGAAAATCTCTCAGTGTAAACAATTTTATATCATAATACATTTTTATTATCGCGCTAAAAATTTTGATTACAACAAACCTTTTTCAAATCGTAACAATTTGATTACAAAAATAAAAGTTGCCTTAATGCAATGATTTTTCATGAAATTAATGATTAATTAATCATAAAGATGTAAATTGTTACATGTAGACAAAACGTTTCAAGTAAAAAAGACTAATATTAATGTACATTTTGAATAAAAGTTATTTATTAGTTCAAAAATGTATTTTTCAACGACAAATTAAAATAATTCTGTAGACTAAAAAAAGAAAACTATTCTTAAATTTTAGCGTATTGACAAATATTGCAAAACATCTTCATCCACTGTACAATCATTCATTAACTTTAATTCAATTGTCTTTACAATGAGACTTCTTGAATGTCATTTAAAACTCAGAAGATCAGATATAGACATTTCCATGTCTTCACGCTTGAAACTCCGACACATTTTTTGCGCAAATGCGTAATTATAAGTACAACAAATGCGACGCGAAAAGGACAGGCACACGCGACAACATTTATGCCAGTATATTTAAATCTTCATCTTTCATTTAGCATATTCTCCGTTATCAGGTTTATGGACATATTTTTGTTTAAATCTTAATATACTACGGTATACCAGTATGTACAAATATAAATACCAGCGCACCTTTAAGTTGCCCGATTCGCTTGAGCACTTTAACTCACGCTTCCACAATTAAAATTGCAACGAACTGGCATCGACGAAAAAATCTATTAAGAAAAAAACAAAACAATTGAAGAATTTTGTTGTTTAAATTGAGTATACAAAGTTTCCTACGCTCGTATGGTTGTCTTATTCCGCGTTATTTCATTTGAACTCTGTAGAGAAGTTTCTGTCGCTATCGTATTTATTAGTGTATATATTAAATGTATTATAAGTAATAAATCTGAAAAACCAATGGAATATTAGATTTTTTAATATGTTGTGTAGAATAGTTTTGTTTTTAATCACGGCAAGTAATGATTCTGTCAAAGTAAAAAAGAGTACATTTCCAATGCTTACACCGAGAATATGAATAAAATTTGAAATATAATACGATATGTTCTAATTTTTTATATGAAATGTTATGCGAAGTTTCTTGTGCGTTGTGCTTTGTATTTGAAAAAAGTTATAATAACAATCAAAGTAAAACTCGATATTCCATTGGTTCATTGACAGTCCTGCGACTGCTTTGTAAGTTACACATTCTATTGCAGTTTCATTTTTCATCGCTTTTGTTATCGATAAAGTGATTCATATATTTACATTCTCGTGATATAAAAATACTAACAAGAAACGTATTATGGTCAAAGTCGCTCAGACGATTCATTTGCATCCCCGAACTTTCCTCCCCGTTTTACAAATTAACTAGTGCATAGTCGAAGTTTGGCAGTATATTGTCCCTAGCTATATTTGCATTCTTATTGTTGCTTACGATTACATCGCTTTTTTATTCAGTATCAACCAGCTTTCGTTACTTAAAAATTTTCATATAACTTTTTTTTATTTTGTTTGTTTAAAAAGATTTTTGTAAGTTAGCTATTAAGATTATTAGAATTTAGTGTATAAACTGGAAAAAGCATAACGAATGACAATTTTAAAATCCTTGCTCAAATAAAAAGAAGAGGACTTATCACAAGAGTAACGAAAGTTGGTGACTTAATGTTTCCCGCATCATCATGATCAATGCAACTTCGCATAAATTTCATCGCTAAAACCTATACGTACATGCTAACTCAATCGCTACATCGGAAGATTTACATATGAATTCATTTGTCTGCACATATTTGGTGGATCGTCGTTTATATCATTGCAAACGCGGCTCTATTAAACGCTGTCCTCTCATACGCGGCCATCCGTTAAAAAGTTATAAAGATAGCACAAAATTTGCAAATTGCACAAGCCGATGGAATGCAGCGACTGGCTTTCTCTCAATTAAATGTATATAATTTTTTTTTTACTCTTTTTATCATTATTTCGCTTAACTCTAGTATAGACGTGATATAATACTAGTCGATTAAAATTTGTTTATAATATTACATTTTCCCCGCTAAGGTATATTAGGTAAAAGTAAACCACATGGTCTCGATAATGTAAATTAAGCACTTTTCTCATTATATATAACGACATTAACATTAATAACAGTTTTCAATTTTTTCATCGATTTTTTCATATAAACTCCAGGCATAGCATTTCAAAACGCATTTAGAAATGAATTGAATTTTCAACGATGCACTGTAATCACAAAAGTTCACTCTTTAAACCTTTTTACAATCTATTATATATACCAATAAAAATCAATCGACCTTGGTAATCGAGACTTTTACGACAATGTTGTAGAGGAGAATCATTTCATCTTGAAAATTTGAGTCAACAACTTTTTCCTCTATTTGGCAAAAATATAAAGTATTGCTTAAATTTACGAAATATCAACACTAAAATTTCTTAGGCAAATCTAAATCAGAACTTGGCTGCTTTTCTTACTTTAAGATGGACACTTTTTTTAATCTATAATTATATTTTAGAATTAAAAGTTTCGTAAACGTGACTGTCAGGATAATATCATGAAATAAAAATTTAAACATAGTACTATGCACCGCAAGTCACATTTACAAAACAATTAAGTGTCTATATTAAAATTTAAAAAAGTCCATATCTGATACAAGTGCATTCGACTATATAGTTATAAATTGATTCAACCATTTTCTGAACATTAATTCTTCAAGATGACTGACACTCCATCATATTTCTCTCCATTAGCCTTATGTGAAACATAAAAGTGGAAGAAGTCTCCCGCGTTTACAAAGGCAACAATGACAAAATCGTCGAGTATCTAGTCAGTGTTCTTTGGCACTTCTGTTGCAAATGCGAATTTTCTTTATCTCATCTCGGGCTTGTAAATTCATAAGTATAGTAGTTAACGTATATTTGTTGTACGCGAAGAAAAGAACGAAGGGACACCGTTTTAGTTGACGCGACACAGGCATCTTGCAAAATATCGAAGATCGGAACATCACAGAGTAGCGACAGCTAAGAAACTTGTCCTTGGCGCGACGAAAAGTTCTCATTACTCGCAAGTCAATCGATTGTCTAATTTTGTAATAATACTTAACATTTTTTTTTTGTGTTTTATATCGCAATAACATTTCACGTCGAGCACATCATTTATAGAAACATCGCGTCACCAGGGATTTTTTCCTTCGTTTATAGAATTCTAAATGATAAATTGCACGCGAGTCTGTAAAAAAGTGAAAAACCATTGAAAGCAATTTGAATTTTTGTACTTTTTTTTCTCTTTAGAAACTTTATTTTGTTTAGCAAAAAAAAAAATATTATTCACAGCTTCAGTATCAAATTTTTTTTTAAATGCCTCTTTTAAGTGTAAAAAGATCGAGTGTAATTTAAAATTTATAAATACAGTACTTTACTTTTATAAATTACCAATGATAACATTTATCAAGACTACGGAGGATAGATGAATTTTAAATTCTATAGAGTTAATAACGAAAAATTAATATTTAGCAATGAAAAAATTTCAACGCACATGAAGATAAACTATATTAAGAAAATCCCGTATTTGGCGAGGAACCTTATCTCAAGTGTTCGAGATAAGTTGACATACTTTTTTTCTCTCTATCTCAATTCATAATTTGTATCATTATTTTACAATAAATGCGACAATTAGTTTAAAATAATTATATTTTAACGGTTGCACATTAAACAAACTCTAAGACTTTGTTAATATTAATCCATTACAGTTAGAAACAAAAAGAGCTAGACCTGAATACTTCGTATTCAGAAAATACGGGACGATCTCGACAAGTTTTATATTCTCTATGCCTCATCTTAAGAAACGTAGGCGTACACACAGAAAAGTCGCTGATTTTCTCGGCGACACGCACGTATATGTGGCAGCGCGCAAAAACGTATGCGCATTACTCATTTGTCAGTCGAAATTCCACTCACAAGGGAAGAAATCCCCATAATCGGTGGCGACGGTATCATACCAGTACACTCGAAAACAATCGCTCTCAAGCCGTTACCAGCAAAAATCCTTTTACAATCTTATTTGACGCTCCCCCCCCCCCGCCCTCTCTCTCTCTCTCTCGTAATCTTTTAACCCTTTCACACTCCTAGTAGAAATTTTTATACTTCGTAATATTAAAAAAAGAAAACGCTACGTTACAATGTCGCTGCGTCTCGCAGCGACCGTAGCGTTATTCGCCCTTACTCTTGCTCTTCCCTCCTCTCTCTCTCTCTCTCTCTATCTCTCTCTCTCTGTTTCTCTCTTACACCCCTTTGCTCTCTCTCTCTCCCTCTCTCTTGGTTCTATCCTCTTATTCACTGGCACAAGGTGATGGAGCGGGCGCGAGCAGCACAACGAAGCCTTCTCGGCGTGCCCGTGCCTCAGCGAGGACTCCGCTGGTTCGAGGACCACCTGCCACGGTCGAGGCTGAGCTCGATGGCCGAAGCAGGTGCTACAGCCCGAGGCGCTGCTTGCTCATCGAGAGACTGCTGCTGCTGCTGTGGTTCTTGTTGCTTCTGTTGCTTACTATTTCCCGTCGACACATCCTCCAATGAGAGGATCTCAGTGCCAGGTGGCGAGCAGCTCATTGCGTCGCTCGTCGGCGAGGTCACGCAACTGTCGGCTCCGCTCGTGCTCTTGCTGCGCTGCGGCGGCTGGGAATGGCTACAGCTGTTGCTCACGGGCCTCTGTATGTTGAGCGAGAGGCTGGCCTGAACAGGGCTGCGGGCGCGGCCCACGTGCAGTGGACTCTCCGGGCTGGTGGCGCCAAGCGAGTCACTCGAGAGAATCTTGGAGCTGGCCGCGAGACGCGAAGCGCACGGCGAGTACTTGGACAGATTAGCCCGACTATTGTCGATGCTCTCAGTCGTCAGAGAGGCGCGACTGAGCTTCTTCAGCGGGCTCGTCGAAGAGGTGCGCTTACCCCGTGTGGCTACGGCAGCGGCTGCGGCCTCCAATCTTTGTGTCTTTGTACCTTGGCCCACCGAAGATACCGTGGACTTGGAGCTCTTGCAGCTGCCGCACCAGGTGAACTTGTTTTTGCTCTCTGAGAGCGGCTTTTTTGCGCTACTGTTGCTCTCCTCCGCGCACTTTTTATTCTTGAGCGCCGTAGACTTGCTCGACTCAAGCTCGGGCACCGTATCTATTGAGTTGTAGTCCGTACGTGCAGAGTTCTCTTTCGTCGCACTCTCCTCCGGAAGCTCGGGAGGGGAATTCGGTTGGGGCGGTTCCTTCCAGCAGTTCTCCACGTGAATTTTCAGCAGACTTTTGCCGCTTATGCCATCCTTCACGGTCTTTAAGCGAGCATTGCTCTTCTGGCAGGCGAGTTTCATACTCGGACAGTCAAGGCTCCTCTCCTTGCCCTCGCACGGGGACAAATCCCTTTTAATCGCGTTCGATGTCGCCTTTTTTATCGCGTTTGGCTCGTCGAGGCTATCCTTACCGTCCAGCTTGCCGGCGCTTTTCTCCTTATCGGCGTTCGTTTCTGAGCGGATATTCTCGGTCAACCGGGTGACTCTGCTAAGAGGCGCTTCGTCGAGTGAGAAGTCGAACGTTTTCACCGGCGATCTACATCGTAGGTCCGGAACACCGGAGCTCGGACTCGACATCGTCGAACTCACGCTCGAGGAGGTGGATAGCGAGTCTTGGCCGTTCTGCTGCTGCGCCTCGGCGTCCGGCTGCTGCTGCGGCTGCTGCTGCTGCTGCTGTTGCTGTTGTTTGGTGGTGCTCTTCGACTGCTGCGCACCGCCACCACCGCCTCCCTGGCCCTGAGAGAGGCTCAGTCGCCGTCAGTTTACCAGCTCCACGCTTACAAACTGCTTGAGTCGCTCCAGGTACTGATTGTACAACTCCACATCGTTGTGTCCGGCACCCTGTAATTTTTGATGACCGTTAATTTTAAGGTTTCATTTATATGAAAGACTTACGTTTAGGAGGCTTAATCACGGAAGTGCAATAATTAAAAAAAAAACATGTTAATGAGAAAATTTGAAATTCCATGGTAAAGAAATTAAAGCATCAGCTGAGAGTAATATTAATGAATTGTAAATTGAGGTGCTGATTTCAATCGCGATGTTTTTTTTTCTTTTCATAGTACTTTACATGCGTTATGCGTATTGTAAATGTGGAACAAATTGCATAAATCTGTTTGAGCAAAAATAGAAAAGAATATTCCAGGAACCTGTTTTGTTGAAAAAAGGAAAGTATTATTGTTGTAATATTTTATTTCTAAAAAAATGAGTCGATGAATCTATTTTCAAATTTATCTGTATTTAACATGTTAATATTTAAAATGTAAAAATAAATATAATTCGTAATAAATACTGTATAATAAATAATTAAAAATTTCTGCATGTTTTTTATCCCAAAATTATTACTGCTGTAAAAACCATAATGTTATAGCTTAATGCCATCTTCCCAGATTACTGATTTGATGTGTAATGTATACACATTAAGATAATATGCGAGGACAATAAGACTTTCTGTCAACTTCTGTTTGAATGTGAATGTTTTCCTCCCACTCTGTAGTGCTCTAATTAAAGAAAATCAATGCATATGTAAATATCTAGCCTTGGCATTTCAACAGCAACTGTCTATTGTTTGGAAAGGGCTTTTAATAGAACAATAACATTATCCACAAGAAAAGTTTGAACTATGTAGTTATTGTCTAGACTCACAGCAAGTTCTGTGAAATTTAGATATATATTTAAAGGTAATTATAATTATAATTATTACCTCCACCCATAAGGGTTCAACAGCTCTTGGACATCTCTCATAGATAGCTAAACCGTGACTGAAATTGATGACTTCATCATCTGTTCCATGAATCACCAGTACAGGTGATGTTACTTTCGGCACCTTATCTATACTGTAAAGTAATACAAATATTAAATTAGTAAGACATATTAAGTTATTAACTCAAATGTAGATACTAATTAAATTAAAATTGTATAAAAATTATAATCAGTAATTCCTTATTTATACATAAAATCCTATTTGTAATGATGATAAATAAATTTTTCCATGATATTAATGTCACAGTCAAATTTGAATAATTAAAATAAGATTTATTGAATAAGTCAACCACGATTGAAGATAAATGTACACTGAATCTATATGTGGAAACAGCTTAAGTCAAATTCAATTAAGCAAACATGTTATGTCAAGCGTAACACAAGCATTAGGTTTCTTACTTCTAAAGGTCATTTATACTAACAAAATCATGAATTTAGAGTCATTTTAGATTTATAACTATATGAAATATTAAAAAATATAATTATTATTTGAAATAATTTTTAATATATATGAACATAATGAATAAACATTATTTATGGAATTGCAATGATATTTTAAGTACAATAATGTTATGTAATTCAATATATAGATAGATTTTCTACTACACATAAAAGTTTCTACGGATTTTCTACTTTTTCTATTAAAATAATATATGCACTGTACATTAGAATAAATATTTTACGGCATTAAATATTTACAAGTTGTTAATAATGAACTTATAAATAAAGAACATACATTGAGATCATACTTTCTGGCGCTATATTATGAAACTGAAATTATGTGTCATCAGAGATAATCTTACCTTGGAAAAGCATCAAAGAACCAAGTTCTCTTTGTGTTAGGAAAGGCAACTCGCATACCAGACATGAGCGGCGAGTGCAAAACAACAGCTCCAACTTCATATCTGGAGGCTAAATCGACAGTGGGCACAGTACCTATGCTCTGTCCGTATAAAATAATATTCTCTGGGCTGATTCCGTAACGGGTCCTAAGAGCATGCCATGCAGCATCGATATCGGCATATAGATTCTTCTCGGAAGGCTTGCCACCAGAGACACCGTAGCCGGAGTAGTCATAGCTGAATATGTTGCAGTTTATCCTGGAGCCCAGGCCCAGGTAGAAGCTGGACATCTGTCCAAGATCAACAGCATTACCATGGGAGAAGAGTATAGTGAATCTGGCAGTGGCCGAACACCTAACAAAGAGGCAGGCTATACGATTGCCCCTGGAGGTCCTAGCATAGAAACCTTCCACTGACTCCTTCTCGCGCTCGGTGTACTGCCACTCGGCGCGCTCGGACAGGGAGATGGTGTACTTGGAGCCCTCATCCTCGATGAAGGTGTAGGTCGGCTCTGGCGGCAGGAAAGCCAGCTTCGCGGCGATCCTGGACGGGCACGGGGGACAGCAGAAGAGGCAGCATAACTCGCTCAGGCTTAAGCCGTTCATCATTTTATGCTAAGCCGCACTTTGATGGGACGAATACGGCGCTCCGGTTATTGCGTAGTCTCGCCCCTGACGAGCATAAGGAAGAAGAAGAGAAAGAGACTCGGCCGCCGCGCGACGCGCACTTTGTCTCCACCTTACGCTCACTGCTGTTCCGTGGCTGCGTTGCGTCGTTTCGGAAGGCTGCCTATAAGAACTGGCCGGGTAGGTAGGGCTGCTGCTACTGCTGCTGGACAAAACAAAACTCTCTCCCGTCGTCGCGCTAGACGCGAGCCTTTCTTCTCTCTTTCGCTCTCCGTATGCGCCTGTCTTTCTTCGTCCCTCTCCTTTACTCGCCCCGCGGCTGTACACACACACATATACGCACACACGGCTAAAGTATTTCGGAGCCACTGCCTCGTCGCTGCTGCATCGCTCGTTTAAGCACGCAGCTCCTCGCTCTCACGTTCTTCTCTCTCTCTCTCTTCCTCCCTCTCAGGTAACAGAGAGAGCGAGCGCGCGCCTATTGTTTTGAGGCCGCGGTCGTGTGTGGCGAACGTGAAAAATGTTATCCCTCACCGTGAGTCAGCCATGACAGCTCATGTATCGAGAGCGTAGCTCATATAGCTTGCCTGTCGTCGAGTTTTCCTGTCCTCTCTCTCACTCCGTCTCGCTCTATACTCGCTCTCCCTCTTTTCACTTCGTTCTTTTTGAGAGAGCGTCAAGGCGCGATTCTATCGGCTGCGTTTGGGCGACGCGCAGTCAAATTTCCACAGAAGCGTTGAGGTTATGAACTGCAACGTCGCCTTTTCTAATTGGCTCAAATTTCAACAGGCTGTTCTATAATGAACGCTCGGTTGCTCGATGACATTTTAATTATTCACTTTTCATTAAAAATCAGCATTATATAATGCATATTATTTTGAGTAGTGCTCCAATTAAGAAGTATAATTATTGAAGTTTTTAAAGTTTTTAATACGAAATTATTTTGGACTATGTTCTATAGTATCTATCAATCTATGTGTACATACCCTCATTTCATTCCTCAATGGCCTCAATAAAAGTCCAAATTTAAGCTCAAAGTTGAAAATTTAAGATGTAGGGGGCTCTGGGTTTGGTCTAGAGATTAAAAGCGGCAATTTTAAAAGTTTCATATTTTTTAATTTTATATTTTGAAAAATAATAATATTGTACAGCAGAATGAATTTGAATAATTTTAAACTAAATATAAAAAGTTTTGAATATGATTGACATTTAAAGTGCCTTCGTTATGATTGGCTAAGAAGTTGTGTACTGCGTGCTCGCAATGGTGCGCCGAAGCTTAGCAGAAGGCATTTTACGATTGTGGGGGGTTTTCTGGGGATTTTCGTAACAGCAGTCAAAGGTGAGCAGTGAAATTGATCGGAGAGGCGGGAAATATGAAAATTTATAAGACTAGCGTCAAATCGATTGTTTTTTTTTACTTTTTAGTTCATAAAGCGTACTCAGATTTCGAAATGTATATTTAAAATACGATCGAAATTATTTATGAGTAAATCTAATTCTGTCGACTTAATATATAAGTACTTAGACAAATTGAATTTTATAAATAGCATTTACATAAAGACATTGTTTCTTAATTAAGCGCACTCTGTAAAGTTATAACGTCTAAGCCAAACGATAATAATACAAATAATGACTAATAGGAGCGTTGGCACGGACAACTCATACCATACATAACTATCTGAAACTATCTGAAAAATGTTAAATGCGCCACTAAAATAAAACAGAAGTACCTATATATGTATATAAAAAATAAAATAAAATTATTATATAACGTTTATTGAATTTTTTTATTTTAGTTATTTTTTATTTTAGTAAGATATAAAATATACAAATTTGTTGGGTAAGTACAATAAATTTAAAATACTGTTACAAAAGATTTGAGACTGATTTTGAATGTCGATAGGCGAGGCACTACTGTTATGCGACACGGTAGTGTTCCAAGATCGTTTTAAGCGATTGATTGTCGGAAAGAAATCAAAGTTTGAGGTAGACGTATTTTCGTGGAAAGGTCGGTTATCACGGAGATTATAAACTATATGACGTTTGCGGAACAAGGTTTTTATAAAGTCGCTGTTAACAAAATCATTCCGGATTCTATACATGAGTAGACAGTCATGATAAAAATGTACAAAGTTGGTAGACTGAATGCATAGGTGTTCGCATTTTAAAAGCTATGTAGCGTAGGATTTTATGTTGTGTTGACTCCAGTTTTTTATGTAAATAAGAAATTAATTATAAAACATTTTATAAAACAAGCCACACTAAAGGTGACTGCAATAATTAGAATCTTTTTATCTAAAATTTAACAAAATTATTTTTAAGAATTACTCGTCTGGTTTCCAAGTACAGGAACTTGGATGCGTTTTATTTTATTAAACAAGCGTTCACCATTTATTAATCAACCGATCAAATAC
>JAPYZO010003617.1:0-12381 GCA_030522905.1 Torymus flavipes
GAATTAAAATAATTAATATATCATTATCTCTACTTTCTCCCCAGTCCTACCTATATCCTAGATTATACTAGTAGTGATTCACACTCATATTTTATACTTTACTATTTATACCAATTTTGCTCTTTAAAAACAATTTACTTCAATCCTTATTGTACAAAAATAAAAAATTATATAACTAATAAAATTGTTCAATTGATGTCACCTAAATATGTAAATAACTATTCAATAATTCAAATGCTCGTAATCATAGAAGACAATCAATCTATAAAACTTAATACAACATAGTCTTGAACACCGACTTGTTGATTATGAAATTATAACTGTCTACTTTGTATTAGCATGATTCAGACAAGGACTAGCAGTGCAGTAATGCATGAAATGAAAAGGGGAACAGCTGAGAAGCAAATACTAAAGATAAAAAGTAGATTTATAATCTAATTCCACATGTTACAAGAATACAGATAAACTGAAAAAGCAAATACTGTTCTGCAAAACAGTGAATCATGATGTTTCATATAAAAAAATATTACAAGTGAATAATCATACAAAAATATTTTTCTACATCACTAAAAATAGATACGTAATTTAAAATCTCATTTTTTTTTACATTTGTACATAAGAATGAAATTAAGAGATTAATTCCAAGTCTTTAATCATTCACAAGACTCTGTAGTAAAAAAATTACTGCATCATTACCCAACTTGAATCACACTGTCCAACATACAACCACCCAGATCCTACATAATTTTAATCATCGACTCCAGGCTACTAATCATTACAAATATCATCCACCTGCTGTGAAGCAGCCGTAAAACCTTTTCCCCCCATACTTCAGCCTGTATACCCTAACAACAGGAGTAACCAAGAGCACTACCCCTACCTTGAGGGTGACGTCGGTGGGCAGGTTGGCGGATCGGAGCAGCTCGCCGAGCTTGATCGTGGGCACGAGCTCGCTGTCGGCGTTCTCGCAGCAGTAAATGAATATGTCTCCGTAGTACCTGTGCTCGGTCTCGGTCAGCTGCAGGCTACCCAGCGGCATCGCCTCCCAGTCTCCCATGTCTCTCTGTTCCTCTTTCTATATCGCTCACTCGCTCTCCGAGTCGCTTTCTCTCTTGCCTCTTCCTAATACACTTTGTGCACTAGCGTTGCTACAGGATAACTCTGTCGCCTCCCATCAGCTCTGCATTTGACAGTTTCTCTCGCGTACGTACGTACATATGTATACACAGAGCTCGTCATATGCACCTCGACTGGATAAATATCTATCTCCTCAGTCGACGAACCGCCCTCGGGGCAGCTGCTGCTGCTGCAGCGCCATGTTATACACAGCGGCTGGCTGGCTTTCCCCCTCGGCACCGCAGTCGTCGAGTCGACACCTTTTGATTAGGTACTGTCGGTCGGCCACAGCCGCCGCTGCCACCGCCGCATATAAGTACATACACTATATACGTATGGATATATAAGGTATAGGTAGGTCAAAGTGTGTCTATATATTGTACAGATATGTGTATAGATATACGAAGTGGGTGAGCGCGCGTCACTGACATATGGCACACGCGATTACATTTTACATATACTTACGTTGCTGAGAGGTATATTAGAGGCTGTTCGGATGGTCCGATGATGACGGTCAGACGGTCAAGCGAACGGCGGTGCGCGCTCCGGTTTCTTGCGGGAAAATCAGTTGTCTTTTTTCTACTTATAAGACGAGTTTGAGTCTTTGAGTTTTTTTTTATTTTTTATTTTTTTTTTTTTACTTTTTATGCGTATAGAGAAAAGATTTTTATAGGCTAGGAGAGAAAGTATACTTCTAGTTTTTGTGAAGCTTTATAGAATACAAGTTTTCTAATGGCTTTTCTAGGCCGAGAAAAGTGGGCCGTCTAGGATCGCTTCTATACTTTATAACGTAATACTGTACGT
This sequence comes from Torymus flavipes, assembly GCA_030522905.1. NCBI lineage: Eukaryota > Metazoa > Arthropoda > Insecta > Hymenoptera > Torymidae > Torymus > Torymus flavipes. The sequence continues at coordinate 1,921 of JAPYZO010003617.1, forward strand.
CTGTTCCATTTTTTTTTTTATTTTCAAACAGTAATTAGCCAAAGTGTGCTAGTAGGATAGCAAGTCTAGTTATACCGAGCACTTGCTCATAGAATTTCGGAGCACAAATGAATTGAAACTGAAAATGTTTATTAGGATTAATTCTTTTTTTTTTTAATTTAAAAAAGGTGTTATCTTACAAGCAATACATAAACCTATATATCTTTCTACACGTATGTAACTAGGCGGCAAAACATATATACTTACAAGTCGTTAAAAATTTATTACCTCCATTCGAATCACCTATCATTATCCCCACTACTTAAAAAAGCTCACTTCTCAGAAACTATAGTTGGCTTTATATACCAGCTGCAAATACAATCTACCTAAAGCTTATTTTTGAAAAATTAAGAATACAATAGGTACCGTCAAGCGCTAAGGACCACCGCGCCGTATAAACGTAAGTACTCGCGCAGGCGCTAATTGACGGTCTCTCGTGCGCGCGCGGCCGCGAATATTAGGACGTTTCGCGAGCTTACCGGGCCATTGCACGCGATCGTGAAATCAGTGAGAGCACGTGTAGTCATATATATATAAACGAAGGCGCGTGAAGCGCGTGCCTACAGCCGCTAGTAGCTGCACTCGGCTCGTAGCTCCGTTACATGCGGGAAACCCGAAGCCCAGGAGATAAGTAGACGAACAGCAAGGGATCGCAAACGAATAGGTTAGGCCGTGTATTCTATCTCTATGGTGTTCGTGATATCGATGTCAGCCGGCTGCTGGTGTGTGTTGCGAAACCGGTGACGAAGGCGTTGTAATACTTGTCGTCGGTGTCGAGACACACCGGTGTTAGTGAGTTTTGGATTTCTAATAGTTTTTCTTGATTCTTGCAGGATCCCAGAGGTGTTTGACGAGGAATCGTTTTTCGGAGGCGCGGGAAAATGATATATTGGATATAATAGCTCTGTTTGTCTGTGGAGACTGGGAAGGATTTAAGAATTTTCAGTGTTTGGAGTGGTGAAGCTTGGTCGACAAGATGTTGCGTCCAGCAAGGATATTTATGCTAAGGCAGTTGAGACTGAAGAAGTCTAGAGCAATACATACATCTGGATGTCAACAGCTTGATGTCTCGCTGAGTGGAGTGGACGAGGAAAAGTTACAGGTTGCTCCCAGTCTGGGGAGAGCGTTGTACCTGGATGCCCAAGCAACAACGCCTATGGATCCAAGGGTCCTGGACAAGATGATGCCTTATATGACAGCCTACCAGGGAAATCCTCACTCCAGAACGCACATGTATGGCTGGGAGACTGAAACTGCAGTGGACAATGCACGTCAGCAAATCGCAGACTTGATCGGGGCTAACCCAAAAGAAATTGTCTTTACCTCTGGAGCTACCGAGTGCAACAATGTAGCAATCAAGGGAGTGGCAAAATTTTATAAAGAAAAAAAGAATCACATTATCACCACGCAAACTGAGCATAAATGTGTATTAGACTCGTGTAGATATTTACAAAGCGAAGGTTTTAAAGTTACTTATTTACCAGTGTTGTCCAATGGTCTCATTAATCTCGAAGAACTAGAAGCTGCGATAATACCAGAGACTGTACTGGTTTCTGTGATGACAGTCAATAATGAAATTGGAGTCAGACAGCCAATAGAAGATATAGGTAGTATTTGTAGAAAGAAGAAGGTTTTCTTCCATACAGATGCAGCTCAAGCTGTAGGTAAAATTCCTGTAGATGTTAATAAGATGAACATAGATCTCATGTCTATCAGCGGTCACAAAATTTATGGTCCAAAAGGAGTAGGGGCTCTTTACGTCAGAAGGAGACCCAGAGTTCGTCTGGAACCACTACAGAGTGGCGGTGGACAAGAAAGAGGAATGAGAAGGTAAATAAATTAAACAAAAGATTCATATTTCATAAAAAAAAGATAAACAGAAAATTGTAACGAATGTTTCTCCTCCTTCACAGCGGTACAGTTCCAGCCCCGCTAGCCGTGGGCCTTGGCGCGGCCTGCGAGTTAGCAAACCAAGAGATGGCCTATGACCACGAGTATGTCACGAAGCTCAGCAACCGCCTCATCGATGGTATCACTTCCCAGCTCACCCATGTTATACGTAACGGTGACCCGGTCGCCTGGTACCCTGGCTGCGTCAATCTCTCTTTCGCTTACGTCGAGGGCGAGTCTCTCCTCATGGCCCTCAAGGACATAGCGCTGAGCAGCGGTTCAGCTTGCACGAGCGCCAGTCTTGAACCGAGCTACGTGCTCCGGGCGATTGGTGCATCTGAGGACCTGGCGCACTCAAGCATCAGATTCGGCATCGGTCGGTTCTCCACGCAGGAAGAGATTGATTACACAGTGCACAACACCGTGAGACACGTGAAACGATTGCGCGAGATGAGCCCGCTCTGGGAGATGGTCTGCGACGGCATCGATCTGACGACGATCAAGTGGACGCAGCACTGAGGTGGCTTCGAGGCAAAGACTGGTTTTACCGTGTTTATAAACGAGAACGAAGGTTTCAGCAGATGTATATAATAAATCGTACATACATATTGTCTCGCGCACGTTCTATCATGAATTGTTTGAAATGAGAGAGAGGCAGAGCTTTCGAATTGTATAGTACACTTGAATAAATGCAAGAAGTTGTTTTAATGAAAACGCATAATTAGATATACGTATTTTTATTGTTCTTTCTTTTTTGTAAAAAGCATTGTACTTTTTTGTAAGTTTAAGATTAATTGCGCATTAATAAATGAACGAACCACCGTAAATGAAAATGCATAATTGTTTGGTGTTATTAATCAGAATCGCTTTAGTTCAGTCAATATAAGTATTATTTGTCATGCCGTAAAAATAACTCCTTTGAAAACTTTATTTTAAAACTTATCATTGAAAATACTGTACAATTTATCTGTGTGATCAAAAAGTGACTACTGTCGATTCAAAAATCGAGAAGAATAGCAGACTTCTCACGACAGTATTAGTTGGCAAGCACATCGCTGCGAAAAAACCAGAACCTTCCAGCTATACGAATTCCCACGAATTTCACAATCGCAATTACTTATATCCCTCCACACACCGAACTTCCTTGTGCAGTCAAAGCGTGGAACAATGACCGCGCACACTGTTCACCGTCGAGACATTTAAATTTTTAAATCGACCCGGCAGTGCAAACGCACGCGCGACCCGCGACATCTCCCGGTTCAAGGCCTGTAAGATTGCAGGCGCAAACTTGCACATATAGATATACGTACACGCTGACAAACACGTGTATGAATTCGTATACTTCCCGTTCCGAAGAGAATATTTTGCCACCTGCATGACACGCTCTCTCTCTCTCTCCCTCTCTCTTTGATTCCCCTGCTAAGTATTAAGCATTGGCATGGATCCAGCAGCAGCTAGCCCTCACTCGACCGTTACGCTCGTACATACGCAAGTATTATTCCCAGCGCGAAGCAGAGCAGCAGTAGTCAGCAGCACGGGCGATATAATACAAACATATAGAGCTACGGGCTTCTTGTCTACCGCGCCCGCGCGCGCGCAGAAAGAACCTCGTCAGCTCGTCGCTCTATATTCTATATAACATACAGCACCTAACCGTTGCTGCTCGCAGTCGCGCGGCGAGAGGAGAGAAAAGAGACTGGTTGCCCGCAAAACGTGCAGGATCCAGTCCACGCGCACAGTAGTGGCACGTACATATATATAGGCCTTGTTTGTGAAAGCATTAGTGAAGAAACGTTTATCGTGTGAACAGAGAATGAAGATAACGTGATTAGGATGGCACTAAGGTGGGATTAGATTACTGGAACGTGCCCTTCGTTTCTGCCATCACGCACGTCCGCCCGTTGTCGTCTCGTTGTTATTGTTTTGTCTTTGTTCTCTGGAACGCGCGAGCGTAACATGGACGACCAGATAAACGAGGGCCTCTGCAACATACTTCACAGGCTCTGGAGCTTCAACACCGGTGGTCAGTCGAGAGGCGGTGTAGTACTGCCTATTTTTACTTATATATAGAGCTATCAGCTCTCTTCCTCGCGAAGGGGCGACGACATTTGACGTTATGTCATCGCTCGAGGGTCGTGTTTACGATGCGCCCTGTACGTTGTATACCTAGATGCATATGCTGTTTCTCGGTCAGGGAATCAAGGGAGTTCCTTCACTTTTTTTTCGGGAGAATTAGGTTGTACTTATGGGGATGCGCGTATAGGGCACGCGCATATAAGCGCAACGCTGTCGAGCGATTCGCTTGCTAAATATATGGACTTGAAATAAACGCGTGATTTTATAAGTGTTTCGGAGGCGTATGAGTAATGACCTTTCTAATTTTGTTTACTTTAAAATATATACCACGGTGGTGAATTGTAGTCGGCATGTATTTACATCGCTTAGCGATTTAGCTGAAATACGCGGTGTGTGTACGTTGCGGATATAGAAAGTTGTAGACGCGTTGTGCTGCTTTGAAAAAAAAAACAAATTTTTTTTCTTTTAAATATTAATCGGTTTTTTGTTGTCAGAGGATGTAATTAAAAGTTGTGATAATTTCAGATGACTGTGGCTTGGATAATACTGTTGACAATATCAAACCTTATACTGCAGATGGAGTACCTGTTCGAAAACTTTTCATTGGTAATCTAGCACAAAAAGTAAGTTCTTGAATTTATTTTGTAATATATTGTCATTGGCAGGTGCTTCATTTTCCGCTTGTTATTCCTCTAAAAGAATGTCTTTGGTGCTTTTTTTATTGCTATGATAAATATACAAATTTTTCAAGTAATTAGCTAATCAAACTGCCAGGAAGGAGGCTTCACTCTTATTTCTTATATTTTGAGTTATTTAATATGTTGACCGATTTTACTTTCATTTCAGACAACGCATAAGGATTTAGAAAAACTATTTTCCAATTATGGGAAAATAGATGGTTGTTATTTAAGAAGGAACAGTGGTAAAAGCAATTACGCTTTTGTAACTTTTAACAACATGGATGATGCTTTAAAGTATGTAAATTTCGTTTTCTAACTTACATATCTCTTAGGCTAATTAATGCAAAATAGTAATTCATTGGTAAATTTTAGAGCAACAAAGGATGGGCATAGGAAAAATATACACCTTCATAATAGAGACTTGAGAGTAATGCCAGCTGATTCTTGGCATCAACCGGACAGTATTGAAAATATAAGTAAAAAAGTACAAAAAACTTCAGATTCTAGTAAAACAGAGTCCACTGAATACATATTAAATGATGATGCATTAATACACAAATTAAATGATGATTGCTTGATGCACATCTTCACATACCTTTCTGTTGCAGACAGAGTGAGAATGGAAAGAGGTATGTAGTAAATATATGTGGTTTAGTAATGCTGCTCACTTGATCTTTACTTATTAAAAGTATCATTTATTCAGTTTGCAGGAGATGGCAAAATATTAGCCAAGGATCTTGGCGCACTTTTAAAAAGTTAGACTTAGCTCAATCAACATGGGGATTTGATATGTTAAGTTGTGGACCCAAAGAAATTGATACACCAACCCTTCGAAAAGTTCTACTTCGTTGTGGTCAATTCTTAACACATATTGACTTTTCTATGTATGCAGAAAAATTAAGTAAAAGCACATTAACTGTTGTTGGTAGATTATGTCCTAATCTGCAGAAGATTGATGTTACAGCACTCAATGTCTCGCCAGCAGGAATAAAAGCTTTGGCAGCTAGCTGCAATAATATCACAGATTTTAATTTAGGTCATTGTTCAAGTGCTTGTGATAATGATCTATGTCAATTATTTTTAAAGAACAAAAAGCTTAAACGACTTAAAATAGAGCAAAATTCCATTACAGGAAAGTGTTTGCTCAATTTACCAACAGATTCAATTGAAACCATTAGTTTATCCGAATGTACAAATGTATCACCGTGCCATTTCTCTAATGTAAGTTATTTCTACATTGTACTTTAGATGATTCTAATTTGAGAAATCTTGAATCTTTTTTTTTTATTACAGGCTATTAAATCATTTACGAAGTTACATAAACTGTCACTTGAAAAATGTGTCAGTCTCAATGATCAGGCTGTGAAAGCAATTAGTTTGTGCTCAAAGAGCTTAAAAATTCTGCGTCTATGTGATTATTATCCAATGATTAGACTTGCCACTATGCCCCACATCGCGGAATTAGTGAATCTTGAAGAATTGGATGTATCTCTGAACTATTCAGTCCAAGATGCATTTCTAATCGTTGTGGGAGCGCAATGTAAAAAATTAAAGAAAGTAGACATCAGTTGTGAGTAACTTTACCAATCAGCTATTTGTCAACTTTTAGCTGAATAATTTTTTAAATCATGCAACTGAATTACAGCTTGCCACTCTGTAACGAACACTGGTCTGGCGGCCATCGCCTCGTTACCCGCCCTGGAGGATCTTAATATAAGCTACCTGAAGGTCACGGACGAGGTTCTGTCCGATATGCCGAAGCTGAAAATTATGCTGTGCCGTGGCTGTCCAAATCTAAATAATCCTGGGCTCTCGACCCTCGTCGAAGAGTCCCAGGGCATCGAACTACTCGACTTGTCTGGCTGTAATCACGTGTCAAACGACCTCATCGAGGTAGCCATACGTGCGACGAAAAACCGTAACAATGGCGTCGTACTCAAGATGTACGTGGGCGGCACGGCCGTTGACATCAATGAGATCGACAAAGTTTCGCCGTTCCTCACGGTCCTTCGAATCGATCTCTCGGAGACGTATTTACGGCCAGACTACGATCACGATCAGTACGACTTCTTCCCAGAGGAGTTCTACGATGTAGACGAGTTCGACGACATCGACGAGTACGAATACTCGTTCGACACCGATGATGAAGCCGATCACTTATACCTCGATTATGTGGGTAGGTTAGACGACAGCGACGAGGAGGTGTACTTCTTTTGAAAAGTTGTATGCACTGTGCGCGAAATTCTTTTTTTTCTAGTAAAAATGAACAATAGACCGCGATAGAAAACTATTTTTTTATTTGATTGTTTTTGAAAATTGATTTTCTTTTTCTATTTGTGTATAATGTTCACATGCGTAAGAAATATCAGTTTATCAAGTGCTTAATTTGAAGTTTGATATTTTGGGAAAAGGATCAACATACATAGCATTATAAATTGGTTTCTTCAACTATATTCTACGTTAAATAATTGATAATCTTCCATTCTTATTTTAATAATTTTTTTTTAATTTCATAGTAATTAAGACAATACTAAAACGGTGTACAAAATATAAATCTTATTAACTTCTCAATATTTTACATAAAATATGTACATTCTTTAAAGTAAAATTTATTTAATACTTATAGCAACAAAACTTTGTGAAAATTATTAAACTTTTAATACTATTTTCATTAATAAAAACAGCGACTTAATTTATGCAATCCTTTTGCTAAAATGTGAATATTTGAAAACAGCATACTTATAAAACATGAGAAACAAATAAGACTACTGCTTAAATCATTATTTTATAATTTCTAAAATTTGCCGTTCTGTGTATAGTTTACCCTTACTTTTTATATTAAAAACGTTAGAAATGTGTAAGTGCAGAAACCTTTTCAATTTTATAGACAAACGTAATGTATAAAAAATATCAAGGTTTGGAAATTATAAAATAATGCACTCTGTATAAATATAAACTTAATAATTGTACAATACAAAATTCACGTTATTAAAACATTTTCACAATCTTCAAGTCAAGATAATAAATCGTTATTTCATCTATATTGCATCTATTCTATACTTATGTAAATATTTATTAATTTTAAAATCAAACCAACCATTTACTACAAGTTGAGAAATATGAATCATCCGAGCTTCATTAAATTAGGAACTAAAATTGTAATGAAAAGACATTATTCCTAAATTGCAAAGATAAACTGTTAGATTTTACTGATATATATATGTAAGAATTTTGAAGTTCCGATTTAAGCGTTTTCTTACTATACATTGTATAAGATTAATTAGAAATTAAAGTGAAAAATTACTGACGTATGCTAATTTGATGGCGTTGTTATAAACTTACAAGTAAACTAATTTTTTTATATGCAAATTATTCATATAAGTTTTATACTGAATAAAATAACATTGAATAACGTAAATTTTTGTTAAACATCTTTTGAGTGAACATAAAGTGTTCTCTTTTTGTTTACTTGGTGAGAAATAGTATGCTTGTGCCTTGTAAATAACCCAATGAACACATGAATACTATTACAGGCCTATCTTATACTTATGAAAAATGGGTATACCTATCAATGAATGTGTGTATGCAAGAACTAAAATATGTTAAAGGCATAAATACTATAATAATAAAAAAAATTTGAAACTAATGTTTTTCTTGGAATTCTTATTATCATTTTATATTTAATAATCAAAATCTAAATTGAATTTTTATTCATATATATTTATATTAAAAAATAATGTACCTATAATAGTCTATTTTCTATCCACCTTTGGTCCATCCACCCAGGAAAAGGGCCTTTTTCATGCACATGTTAAAAAAAAATATTTTATTTGGGGTTTATGGATTTTATATATAAAATTAAATCAAGTTGTATAAAGTATTTTCATAATTATTTTATTCTTTTTTTTTTATAATAATTTTATGATACAATTATTTTTGTCAATTAAGGAATCACTTTGAAAATATAAAAGAATTTATGCGTAGATATAAATATTTTGACGTTTCAATGATAAAATTGAATTATGAAACATTTGAAAGTAAAATCTCTAATATAAATCGCTTTTCATAGGCCCAACCAATTTCTTAATTTCTAAAAATGTAGAGGACAAAAATCGTATAAGTTTTTATGTACACGAGGAGTACATGTTAAACGTTACGATTATCGTAATAAAAATTTTTATTCATAAACACGTAGACGATGTATCAACACAACCTGTATAATGCAGTTTTACATCTAGGAATGTGCATGCTCTTCAATAAGTGCCAGGATCAATGGGTTACGGATTCTCAATTTTTTCTAAACAATTCATTAGTAGTTGTGTACGTACACCTGGGAAAAAAGTAACACCTAACAAGTGCGCCCACATTAGAAAAATTGAGATAAATAAAAAATAAGCTGAATCGATTTGTGGCAGCTCCGCTAGTATAGCCCGTTTCATAGTCACCAGAGCTCGTGCCATAGCTCGCAAGTGGCCTATTACGAGCACCAGCGGCGATAGGGCGTTCGTCTATACGCATCACGCATTCCTTTCGCGTGAAGCATTTTTCAGCTTGTCGAGTAAAATGATAGGTGAGCGCTGGCCCTGATCGGAATCCGATTGGATGTTCCAGATGGTAACCCTTACCGAACAAACTGACTTCTCAAACTCACCGAGATATTATAGATTTTACTAAAAACTTTCTATTCCTTAAATAAAAAAAAAAAATTTAAGGACTATTTCAATCGTCTACATAAATTTTTCCCAGGCTTTTGTTTATTGTTTTCTTATTTCTCTTCGTTTTCATCGTTTCTTGTGAAATACAGCAAAATTTACAAGAAAAAGTACACATGCACTCCAGAACTTGTTAAGAGTTCAGAGTTTTGAAAAATCAGTTCTTGGACGTTTAGCGCTCTGAGGCACGTCTGCGAGGATTGGCTCTCACTTAGAGTGGATTACCAATTTCTTTCCTCAATAAAATTGTCCCCTTTGTTAGAAATGATCCGTTGAATCTTGTATTATAATTAATTTACGAGACGAGTATCTTAAATAGCTCGTATGGTATTTACACAGTGTGTGAAGTTATACGAGACTAATTTCATCTCAAATTACGCAGTGAAAAAACCTTTTCACTCAATTTTTTGGGCGGAAAATATGTTATTCTACTAGAAAAATAAAAAAAACACGTATTTTTGGTTTTATCGATTGAATGCAAAGTGCAGCAATGAGTACTCTGCACTAATGCACTTTTAAGATTCACTTAGAAAAATATACATACATTTTTTTAAATAGTAATAAAACCTTCTGTAATATACCCAGCATAAAAATAATAAAAAAGCAGTTATTAGTTTGCACCCATTTTGGAATAAAAAGTATTAATTATTCTATTACTAGTACGAGAATAAAAAATGAAGTTAGCTCGGTTGCCTACTAAAAATTTTAACTACATCACATTTTGTAAAGGACAATTTTTTATGATATTTTTAAGAAGAAAAAAAAGAAGTATTTTCAAATATCTTAAAAATTGGCAAAATGGTAGCAAATCCAAAAGGTTGGAAATTTTTTTTTCCAAAAACAAAATGTTCTGAGAAATTTTCAAAAGTGCAGTATTGCTGCACTTTTCATGCAATTGAAATAGTATATTGTGCAACAAGGGGGGAAAATGAGCTATTTCTAGCGAGGGTGAGGTGTTCAGCACAAGTCGGAGTCGAGGGCGCCGCAGGCGCCCGAGACATAGACGAGTGCTGAAAACACCTCACCCGAGTCTGAAATAGCTTTTCTTCCCGTGTTACACACCG
>JAPYZO010003618.1:0-14162 GCA_030522905.1 Torymus flavipes
CTGTGTCGTACTGCAGGATTCTGTCCTTGAAGTAGCTAGCCACTAAATTTTGCAAGTATTTTGGGATACCGAACTGATCGAGTGCTTCCATGATTCGATGCCATCTCGCAGAATTGAACGCGTTCTGCATGTCCAGCGTCACAACTGCGCAGTATTCTTTCTTACCGTTTTTCCATCTAGTCCCTGAGATCGCTTTCTTCGCGGTTTCCACTACTAAATTAATGGCATCAACGGTTGACCTTTGTGTGTGTGTGTGTGTGTTTGTGTGTGTGTGTGTGTGTGTGTGTGTGTGTGTGTGTGTGTGTGTGTGTGTGTGTGTGTGAGTGTGTGTGTGAACTCTTTATATCTTCGAAACGAATCGACAGATTTTCGTCGGACAAAGACTATTCTCTTCGTTTCGCGAAAAAACTCGGTATCCTGATAGATTTGAGTTTTTATTGATTTTCTTTTTTTCTTATAACGAAAAAACGATTTTGAATTTTTAGTTTTTTTTTTATTTTTCTTCCTCCTAGAGGAAGTTTTGTGATACTAATATTTTGAGTTGTTGTAAAAACATGTTATAATTGTTTTCCGAGGTGTTAGGAATCAAAATATATGGTTTTTGAAAAATGTCTGTACAATGAGAAAAATGTTATAGGAAAATTTACTACAAGTGTAAGAAAAATTACTTGTTTTAGTTTTTTATTGAGGTTACTTTACAGCGCGCTTCATCGATACATGAAATTAGCTAGATACGCTGACCAATTAGAGGCCAAGAAATACGTTTAACAATATAATTTTGGCTGTATTTCGATATTAATCGCGTTCTCTCTTTTATAAATGAAAACATGAAATTTATAGACAATTTTGTGTGTGGTATAGACAATATATTTGAATATTGAATTACAATGATTTGAAGGTAATAGGAATGTAGGAAAGGGGTTCTTATAGATGGTGCAGTACATGTATGTTAGTTACGCTCCAGGTAGATAGGTTATTTTAAATTATTAATATCTTAACATATTACTTTTCTGTTGGCATATTATCATTTCTCATCGGTGGTGGCTAATAAAAGATTTCAAAAATAAAAAATAATGTGTAATTTTTGTAACTACTAATGAAGTTATAAATTATTGAAAAAACATGTAGAATATATAAACATATTTTATATTTGAACTATATACTATACATATAGGAGCAATTTATTGATTTGAAGGAAGCTACGTGTCGATATATTGGCAGCGGTTTTTAATATTATTCAATAAATTATCCAATCGTCCTGAAATTTGACACAGATGTAGCTTTTATATATTTTCAGATCGAGTTCGTTGCCCAAAATAATCGGTCTATTACGACCAAAGATATTAACATTTAATATTTAGAACGAATATTGTTTATATATTATATATAATTCTCTGTATACCGAATAATTTATAGAAAATTATATAATAATAATTGCTTTTTAATGATAAAAAATAGAAAGAGTAAAAATAAAAAGTCACAAACCATTTAACATAGTCGCACCGTAAAAAGTACAATATTAAATTTTAGATATTGGAAGTAAAAATTAATTAAAGGAATCAGTAAATTAACTTTGAGGAAGCTACGTGCCAATGAATTGGCAGCGGTTTTTCTTTTTTGTTAAAATACAATTGTTTATTTATACTTACGTATTATCTAAAGAATTCTCCAATAATCTTTCGCAGCATAGGTTGGCAGTAGTGCTTAAAAGCAAGTTCTAGTTAGTCATAAAACTATGTCTGGACTGTCGAGAAGTTGTTTTTATACGCGCTGCTACCAACCTAAGCCGCAAAAGAATTCTCCACCTTTTGGCATCGCACGTGCATAACTCTCCTCGAGCCGCCGCTAAGGTCACAGTAAATGAATAAGATTATTGGTTATCGTAATCACGGATGTATGCGGGTGTACACATAGGAACAAGTCTATTGTCGCTATTAGTGGATTCCCTCAAAATATTAATAAAAAGATTCTTCCAACATGAGAAATAGTTTATTTGCTATAAATCGCTTTTATGAGCTATTTGACTTATGAAAAGTAGTAGTTTTTAAGAGCTTTTCATAAGCGAAGTCGATTAAACTGCTAAACTTGAAAGGCGACTTTCAAAAAAACAAATTACTCAGTGTTTGAAGTTAAAAAAAAAAGTATTTTTTTAATGAATAAATATGTGACTTTTATTAAAAAAAATTTTTTAGTGAATCGCTTTAACATACTTTCTTGCATAAATTCTAATTATTTGATTAAAAAAACACTTTAATATAGGTACCGAATACTAATAAGAATGCATCCTAAAGAAATGCCGAAAAAAACTTAAATTACACTTAATAAGTATTTTCGATTGAAATGTTACTGTTTATGCGCGCCATTGAACCACATTGTAGATGTAATGATACTATTTCTCATAATGTTACATCATGCAGTTAATTGAAGCAATTTACTACAATACCATTTAATATATACAGGTCATCGCATTTTGGGATCCTGGCCATTAAATTAATACTCGTGCTGTGAAGAAAGATTCTCACAGAAATCCAATTACATAGCACACATGAACCTTGTACTCTGTATTAGAAAGTTCAATATTATCTGACTATAGCTAAAACAAATAAAATGATTATATTTGATACGACAAGGATACATTGCAATTTTATTTTTCTACTGTTAACCTTCTTCTTTTTCGAGAAGAAAGAATAAGATTTTAATTGACATGAACGTCGATAACCGAGAGTCTCTATAATCCCCCTACACACGCCGGTCACCTTTATACTTTAACACTCGCTCTCCACTTTGACCCAAAAAGTTTTTAATAGCTCTCCATTCTCGGCCTTTTATTTCCTTTACGTGCGTAACGAGCGCCTGGTAGTGTGAGGACCCACCCACCACTCAAAAGCCCCCGTCTGACCCAAATATCTGGCGCTCGCGCCCTTTGCGCGTGTGCGAAATTTATCGAGGAGATACACATCGAGAGAGAGGTAGAGGTAGAGAGAGTGAGGAGGAAGCAGCGCAACAGCAGCAGCGCAAGGTTATGCGGACGCCGCAAATTTCCTCTGGGAAGAGGGCCGTCAAACCGCGAACTAGCGGCAGGCGAGCTAGCGGCGAGCGGCCGGCTTGAAGTACACAAAGGGCCGCTTTGTGCACGTCATAGGCCAAAAGCCGGGCTGTAGTACTCCGCCCGTATGGAATTCACTTTTTCAGACTTGCTCGCTCATAAAGCCCCATGCCGAAAGTTATGAACCTTTTCGCCCTGTATGTATGTGTGGCCCGTGATTGACCGTTTTCGAACTGTGGTATCGAACGGTGCCGTTAAGTGGTTCAAAATGTCACTTCTGGATTTTCGATTTGACGCTATCCGCATCACGACTCGGCGTTGTACATAGTATTAGCCCTGCACATATTACTTCCTCAATTTAATAGAGTGCGAAAGTGCATCTACGCGTGCTTTTACGGCACAGTTGCGTCGGTGAACAATTTAACTGTTCTAGACTGATAAGCAAATGTTTGAACTGTTGTAAGATGTGCTCTAGATTTTTTGGATTTTATTACCGATGAATGATTTGTCATGTATAATAATTTATTCATAATTTATGTAATATGTTATAACTTATTAAGAGACTTTCTTAGTATAAGTTTTCACAACACTGATATCACAAAATAGTTGAAAATAATTGGTGGTTGATTGGATTGTATCTGTTAATAAAACTGAACAAGCGTAAAAAAATTATCCTGTGTCGAAAATTTAGTCAAAATTTTCCATCGCAGAAGTTTTCTGAAATATGTAAACCAGTTTTAATAAGTTAGTGGAAGCTATCAATGCTTCACGTGGAGTCAAGATTTATTTCTTAAATCTAATATAGTTTTATATTATCTTGTTTAAGTTAAATATTTGTTAACAAATTCCATTATACATATGAAAAAATCTGTAATATTAAGTTTTTTTGTTACAAATCGATTAACCACAATAATACACAGGTTTGATGAAGTACCATTCAGATCTTATTACCTAATCACGACTGTTGTTACTCGGTTAAGTAGTAATATAGTCGTAGAGCAACGTCGATTTCAGATTTGGAAGTAAATGCAGTAAATGCATGTTACATGAAACTTCAGTAGCTATACATGCACTTTCATTTGAAACTCAATTTCTATGTATCAGATATTTTCTACACATTTTTCGCAACAAATTGAATCAAGAAAGACCGATATTCTCTTTTCATCCTTAGCCACTGCCACTCATCGGCTTTTTCCACCAGTAAGTTGTTTCACAGCGAAACGCTCGCGCGCTAGCTTGGGCTAAGCGCGATGTAATGGAACCCGATTCACAGGTCGAAAATGGGGCCATGCTGTAGTGAAAAGCTTTTAGTCCTTCCGTGCGCGTCAGCAAATATGTGACTAACCCAAAGCTCCAGGGCTGTGCTCTCGCCCAGCCGCCCTTTCATCCACCTGCGTGTAATCGTCCACTGCTGCGCGCCGCGCTTCCCTCTTGCTTTTTCCCTGAAAGGTGAGCGTACAGCCCTCATCCAATGCAAACTTCCCCCTTCTAATTTATCTCTGCCTCGCCTTCCTTCGCAACTCGCCCTCCTCGCTGCCTTTCTTAGACGTCTCTTCCTACTGCTGCTGCCATTTAAAAGATCGTACGTCGTTTCGAAAGACGCAGATGCAATACTAACTTTAAATTAGCGTATTATTTTTGTTTGCAAAATTTGTAAATGTTAACATTCACGAAACATAAGACAAATTTGACCATCCCTCATTATTGCATCATGTGCGGAGTTTACACTGTACTTTTGAGTAAATACCATGCTCCAAACCTATAATTAGAAGCAATTATTTTGAACTTAAGTTATGCTAAGAAAAATAAGGTATCAGGGCTGGGAGAATTCGTAATCCGAAACTCAGTGTACAGGCTTGCGTGTTCTAGTTACACAAGTTCATTTACATTCAGCGCATTGCATCCCCAGCGGCTGGATATATGAGGAAAACAAAGTATACGCGCTACAAAAATCTTTCGAGAAACATTTAAACCATATACAGTGATGTTTACATCAGTCATAAGAAAAATAAATATTTTATTTATTTAAGCTTTTTCAATGATAATAAAACTATTGCAACGAATTCGATAGTATGACAATATAAAGAGCTTAAAATGTACTGTAAATATAATAACTCTGCACTGAAAACTAATATTTATAATTAATACTACATTTTTAAATTAATTCCATGGCCTTTAAAAATATCGCCGCAATTACGAGGCAAAAACTGGACAACAGCTCGCACACGATGCATCCAACTCCGTTCTACGTGCGGCTGCAGCTACAACCCGTATTTCTACGCAAGAGAGAAAGAGAGGAAGCACAAAATTAACGCGAATGCCGCTTTCCAGCCACCCCCATGCTTTTTCCAGCGGCTGCTTTCCCCGCGCCGAGGCCTTTACCCCCCACAATGGCTTTGTTCCCGCTCATGGCCCCTCATTACGTCGGCTTTGTCTCTCAATTGTCATTCATGCGTTTGTAGGTTACGTTTGCCAAGCTATTTTTCGGCTCGTCAGCGGCGCGTTTGTTACTTTTTATATATTTTCTATGCACCACGCTTTTGGTGGTGCGCGTGCCAGGCGTACGTCATTGGAAATACAAATGAGGAGTGGACGGAGCCAAAAGGCCGAAATTCAAAAAAGTAAAAACGTCGAGACAAATAAGAAATATTTTGTTTTGCAATTACTAGTTAAATGTTTCCCACTGTAATTTTCCATCAGTTTTTACATTGACATCCGTTGCTTGGGAAATCAAATGTACTATATTTTAATTTTGTGCCTTTTCAATTAATTTTCCAAGAATGGCGTTGTATACTGCAGTTGGAAAAATAAAATAAAATGAATTAAGCTCTGCGCTGTTTCCGCATAACGATATTAAAGTTGCGCGTTTTTTCCGTTTTAAAATAAAATGATATTAAAATGTTTTACAAAAATGGGATATTTTGTGTATTTACTGTAAGAATTCTGAATAAAATAATTCATGTGAATATAAAAAATGAATTAATAATTACAATAGTATATGTATTAAATTTATTTTCGCCATAAATTTATTCGTTAAAAAGATTGAAAGATCTTCATGATTTTATGGAAACATATATCAAGAATAAAAAGTTTTACATGTCATATTTAAAATATTTAGAACGATACAAAACTTTACTCAAAAAACTCTTGGATATGAACTTTTTCTCTCGATCCACTTGCTTATTTCCAATGGATAAATAAATAAATACGTTTTGACATCAAGTGTCCACAACACTCTGAAAAGTATCGCAGACGCGGTCGAAAAAAAAAGACTTCACAAACAAGCGAGCGATTCGTAGCGCTTGAAACGTTCTTGAAAGCCAGAGCGAAAACTGGCTGCGCGCAGCAGGGGCAAAAGTATCGGGAACGCCGCGTTCGCACGCCCATGCAAAAAAAGCCTCGATTAATGTGCGACACGCAAAAAGAAGAGGACCAAGTGGGAGAGAGAGCGAGCGTGAGAGAGAAAACGACATTAGAGCGAAGCCGGCAAACAGGCAATATAGAACGACGAGCACACGTGCGTACGCGAAATTCGAACGTGCACTGAGCCACGCAGCGCGCCCGCTGTGCGCAGGGGCAAATTTATCGAATCGAAACTGGAAACCGGACGGCATATATAGCTGGAAGCATGGGGCACGGGTAACAACGTTCGCTTATACGTGCCGGTGTCGCGCTATTGCGCTGGCCACGGCCAAATTGCCCCCCGTGCTCGAACTTTTCAATCGTCTCCATGGCCGATTTTCGGGATTCTCCGGCCCTCCGCAATGACGGAGAATCGCCGCGGATTAAGCCGCCCCTACTACTGTTCCCGTCCCCGCTCTTTCGACTACTATTCTACCGGCGTTGCTGCGGTTGAGCTTGGATGAAAAAAGGTCGAGTAGAAAGATTTTCACGAGCACGGACGTGAATAGTATCGTATACGGACGCTCGTGTCGCCTCACAATGGATTCGGTGGCCAATTTTTTTGAGCTTTGTTGCTCTTTGAATTTTGCTGTTGTGTTATATTTTTTGTTAGTGGAATTTGGTGTAGCTTTTGCGGCTGTAAAGTGATGAAAACATGATCCGTATACTTAAAGTGAATAAGTTTGAAAATATTACTTATAAATTTATAAACTAGTGCTATTGTCTAAAAAAATGCATGAGCTTGAATGACCAATAAAGTAACTAGCCACCGTCAGAATCACGGCATATTTGAAAACGTTATCTGATGTAGTCCCACTTTCCCAAATCAATAAATTGGACACAGTTGAGTCGGAAAAAAGCTTTATAAGTATGCAACTCTCTAAATCAAAATCAGTCCATATACATACTGACCAAATCAGTGGTATACTTATATAACTCATAATCGGTGAAAACCACTGATAATTAGTGAATATTCACTGATTGGAAGCTATAAGTATTTTACTGATTTACTATCAGTGAATATGCACTGATACAAATTTAGAGAGAACATGGGAATAACCGCGACTTTACTTTCTTGTAGCATAATTCACTATTAAAATATTATATTTATATTATATTTCTTTAAAATTGAACTTTTCTGAAAAAAAGAACATTATTTGCTTGCAATTGTATACAAAAACAGTTTGTAATATTTTAAACTTTACTTAAACATTGATTTATTTTTATTTTTTTACATCTTGATATTTTCCTGTCTCACTTCTCTTATAACGGACTTTGACTCACATATTATTAAAAAATACCAATCTATTTTAATATTCGTCAAGTACTTCGAATTTTCATTAAATTGCCAGAAAAATATTAGATCCTTACACTGCATTTCACATGTACATAAAATAATCGTTTACATTTTATGCACTATGTAAATGAAATTGTAATTAAACTACACAACTTGAATTTGACATAATCGTTTCGAGCACCGCGTCGAATAAAGTATAAATGAAAGGTTAAACAAAAGAATCGACACATACGAAATGATTTACAGTTTAACTATTGAATAGCTAAGTTCGCGTTAGTCAAGTACCAACCGACGAGTTCAATTTCGCATGCAGATTGCAGCACCTAAACTCCTCGAACCTCTCAATTTCGCGCGGTAACAAACGCGCGCATTGGAGCTAAAATGTGCTAGAAATCTCGCGAGTGCTGTTACGTGTGCGCGTACTCGCGGAGAGTGCGAACGAAATACAAAACTCGACGGGGCGTCGATTGGTGCGTTGTTGTTAATTCAACGTCCATCGGGATTAACGTAATTGACACCCGGACTCGGTTCTGTTATTAGTGCGCGCCGGTTATGGGAAACGCTGATTCTCGACGCTGTAATTTTATAATGGCGTAATATCGGCTGGCTTCAATTCGCAAAAAATGTACACTTGTACCTCGTTTGCGATTCGAGTTTCACGCGGTAATTAAATATGGCACTAATGCTTTTTGGCTGGTCTAAAATTATCCGTATTTTCCTGAGATAAAATACCGATTTATTCATTTTGTTTGTATCAATTACTTATTTTTTAGTATATATGATATATAATACATTTGAATTGAATATTTCGGGTTACTTTATTTACTATAGTAATAATACTTCTTCGATTTATAAAACTATACTTTTTTTCTAATGTAGTCACCTAAATTTACTCTCAGGAAATATTTTTCAAAATTAACGTGGAATCTCTCAGCTAAAATGTTCCACTTCTTTCCACAAACTTCACCGAGAACAGTAAAGAACAGCAAAGAAAATTTGTTTTTAAACTTGGCAAGAACTAATGAATATCAGAAAAAGTGTATGACAATGATTGCTTCCCCGGGGAAAGTTTCTATCCGACCTCTTTCTTTCTGTTGGCATGCGCCTGTAGCAGTTGAAAAAAATACAAATGCTAACAATTTTATCTTTGAAATTCTGGTTACATCACAAACTTTAAAATTATATCGGCAATTCTCTCAAAACAAATTCATAATCGAGTGCAGACACGAGTAAAGTTTTGTTCACCAGCTCCGAGCTGCCCATAAGTTCTTAAGTTTTTAACGCCGAGACTTCTGGCTCGAGGTAGTTTTACTCTCTTTCTCGTACTCTATCTCTCGCTCTGTCTCTCTTTCTCGCTCTCTCCTTCTCTCTACCTCTCTCTCACCCCCCCCTCTCTGTCTCTCTTTCTATCGTGTACTACTGGATTACATTATTTCCCCTTTTAGTAAACTTGAGTACAGAAAAGAGTGTAAGCGATCACTGACCAATAAAAGCTCAAATTGCAGATGAACCAACTAATGGGAATAGAATGAGATGTGTTAGAATTACTTATAGCAATTGTTTCAAAAACTATTTTAAGATGTAGAATAAAGACTGTTGTATTTTAAAATTAACTTTGAAGAATCAATAAAAAAATTCATTTCAAAGATATAAGAGACTTAGCTATTCTTTAATTTCATAAAAATTGCAAAAGATTCAATTAACGAAGATGTAAACAAAGGTAATGAAGATACAATCCAAGAATAATTAATTCTTTCACCAGCAGCACTTTCGCGTCCTTTCCTCACAATAAGCGCTAATCCAGTTGGCTCACGGGTACACAGAAATATGAAGATCCAACGGTCTGCAGACGTACGCGCATAACAACTTTTTAATCAGAATTTTTGATTTGACATTTAAATTAACTCCATTGAAAAATGCACAAAGCCCTTGTAAACGACTTTTCTTATTCGCGTCGACTCGGCTTTCCCTGAATGAAATCCATTAAGGGCAACGATGATTAAAAAAAGTACTCGCTCTCTGTCACTTTCTCTCTCTCTCTCTCTCTCTCTCTCTCTCTCTCTCTCTCTCTCCTTTTCTCTCCGTTTTGCTTATTCCTCTTTTATCTCTATCGTTCCTCCTTTCAGCATCGTCTTGCGCGCGTTTCTAAAAGCCCACTCATTAAAATTTACCAAACGTTTTTCTCCTTGCCAGTATACGACAAACATTTTCACACAATTTTCATCCCAGAAGTTTCCGTATCACGCATATTCGTCGGTGTCGTGGCAAAACTGTAAGGGTAAGTTCAAATGAAGCCATTGCTACTGCACGCGCCTGGACCCTCGTGATCTAAAACAGGAAAGAGAACGTGCACACGCCTCTCATTTTGCCTACGGCCGTTGCTACTCGCAAGATTCAAAGGGATGCGCTTGCGCATGAGGTGAATGGTGCTGGGTCGACGATTCGCGAGATGAGTTTGAAAGGAAGAGAGCGGCCGAAAAGAAAAATGCACGCGCGCGTGCTCTTGAGGTATATGCCGTCTTGAAGGCGTGCGGCCGGCTATACAACCGGGAGTGTCGTCCTTTCGAAAAGAGCGAGCATCTTTTGAAGAAGCTTGTTTGCCATTACTTATAGAAGCTATGACACGAGTGATTAAGAAGCAAGTTGACTTTGAATTTATGAATTTTCATGGTTAATTAACATGATTATGTGGCAGTAATTAGTTGAGATTGCATTGAGTATCATGCAAAGTGCTTGAAAAATATTATCTTTTAGTACTGTTTCGAAATCTCAATAAAATGAATCATTATAATAAATATAACAATTTTGTACGTTTATAAATTACAAGGAATATAATATTCGTTTTAGTTCTGGTTTTTAAACGGGTTTGTAGAGTAGCATTTTTTAATAAAATAGCAAAATTATCTGTAATTTTTCCCCTGAGCGGTTAACACAAAGATTAACGCGTTAATGAGCCGTGATCGCGAAAATGTTTGGTTTTCGAGGACACATCTTATCCTTCCGACGACTTTGTCGATAAGAAGAAGGACCATGACCATAGAGGTGCACTCGTGGGTGTTTGGTAAACGGGGAATATAATTATAAATCATTTATTACAAAAGATTCGAAACAAAATTGAAACGCGTTGCTATGCTACCGAGTTGTTTGGAACTAGAGCGAAAAAGAGAACGATTCATGCCTTGTTCGGCCGTCATTGAGAACGATTCGCTTGTACTCAAAACTAATTTCTAAGAGTCTAAAGTAAAATACGCTAATTTAAAATAAATACAATAAAAGTCTCCACTTATTGACGTGTCCCGAACAAGTACATTCGATATCTGCTAAGATTAATCAACTCATACATAAACTATGTATGCACATAAGATGCTTAGATTACACCATAATCGGTACTTGAATAGTAATATTTAAAAAGTATTTAAATTGATTAATTGCTTATAATTTCCTGAAAAGCCCAATATTTTACAATAGCTCAGAGCTTAAGTTTTAGCTTTTGCTGTCTACTTTCGTGATCTCTTTTGCTTGTCTTCGCATCATCAATACCTGCAATGTGACCCTTTTCCGCTGAAATGAATTAAACGAAAAAAGATATATTGTCTTCGAGTTATTGGCGAGGGGACTGTTTTCCGTATAACATAGTTGACATGTATAGGATATTTATTGTAAGTTTTTAAGTGTTATTTTATCATTGTTGTACATCCTTTTATATTGTTGGTTTATGATAAATAAAAAATCGGCTTGTATATCTTTTAGATTCCTGAAGAGGGACGTATAAACGTCCAAAACGTTGAACTTAAACTTTAAAATGGTGTTAATTTATTTCAACCCCTAAAAACATCACAGTGGTAGTAATTTTGGCCATTAGCTTCACGATTCATCAAAAAAAGATATAGATGTATAGGTTCGAGTAACTATCAACGGGTTGCATATTTTAGTTCATATTTCATGAAGATAAATTGAAATTTATGTTGACTTTTGATACACGGCACCTTTACTGGTACGTTTAAATAAGATTAAAGATAATTTTAGCCCAAAAAGTGGCTACATGTACTGTAACGCGTCGTAGATTTGGGCTAGTCGGGCGCATAGTAGAATACTGTATTACCAACATCATTGTATACCATCAATAAAAGGACTATTAAGAGGCAGTACGTTGGTAATCTCGCGGTAGCGACGCTCAACTGTCGTCCGGACGGCTCGGGTTCAAGTCCCGATGCCGGCGCGTATTTTTTACTATTTTCCTAAATCCATCGACCCGTTATATGGCGCCCAACTTGAATAACCCGCGATTAGGCGCTTGTCTGATGCTCTTTCATACTCGGACCTTTGGTCCACTACACGCTTCTCACCTGGCCCTCGCGCTTCACGGTCCCGAGGGATTTCCCTGCGTGTAAGTCTTGTGGGTATACGGCCATAGGAAAGCACTATACCGGTATGGGACGCTCATCTGTGTATAGTGTGCATATACATATTCCACACCTAGGTGCGGACATGCGTGAAACGGCCTTAGCGTCGCTTATGACAGCGACGGCAGATTTACTTAGCAAATCGATAATCGATTCCAACGGCTGTTTGGATCTTCCTCTTTAGAGCCACGGTGGCTCAGCGGTAGCACATTGTAAAGATCTCGGGTTCAATTCCCGCTCCCGTGAAAAAGCCAGCACCATTGAAACACGAATTTTTCATGTGCTTACTTTCACCATGGTCTCGATGGTTCGGAACCCACTTGAAACTGTAGGTCCAGTAGTTGGGCGGTAGTGTCCTCCAACTATCTATAGGCTTCGCTAACAAACAAATTCACTCCCTTGGAGTATAAACAAACATGAATGGGTGGCATAACGGCGTCATTGTACCCAAGACCAATAAAAGAACAAGAACAAGAACAAGATGGATCTTCCTCACCAACGCAGTCATATACTTAAGCTAAATAAAAACCATCAACAGCCCCAACATGATAATGGACAAACGAAGATCAGTCAAATTGCACAATCTTCGGAGCTCGGCGACAAGAAGTTACATAAACGATTTTTGCAACTTTTTTGCTCGACTTCACCGCTCATCTTCCTCACCAACTCATTTACATAAGCTATATAAAATCGATCAACAGCCCTGAAAAACAAAATGGAAATAAAAATTTTGTTATGCAAATAATTACTTATTGAAAAAATTAATGACCTGTTGGAAAAATTCCTATGAAAATGGCCTTTTTCAGGGCCACAATTACGTCCTACGTGTGACTGACTATTTAAAAAACATTTTAATATTGATATGCACCTGTAATTTTGATTTATTTCTCTCGTAAATAAACCGTGGCCAATATATTGGCACGTAGCTTCCTCGAAATCAATTAATCGCTCCTAATGTATAGTATATAGTTCAAATATAAAATATGTTTATACATTCTACATGTTTTTTCAATAATTGACAACTTCATTAGTATTTACAAAAATTATACATTGTTTTGTATTCTTGAAATCTTTTATTAGCTGCTACTGATAATATGTCAACACAAAAGTACTATGTTAAAATAGTAATAATTCAACATAACCTACTTACCTGGAGCGCAACTAACACACATGTACTGCACCATCTATAAGAACCCTTTTCCTACATTCCTATTACCTCTAATAAACATATTTCTTAGCCTCTAATTGATAAATACAAATAATAAATAATATACAAACTCTACATTTCCACTACCAAATTTCAAAGAAATTATAACAATTTATCTCTAGTTTTCCATGCGACAAAGAAAATAACTTACAATAGTAAAATACGAAAATATTTAATATCAAATATTTCTTAAAGTAATCGTACGATCTTGATAAAAATTCACATACAAAATATATATATCACGCAGAAAATTGTCTATAAATCTATAGTTGATTAATCGAGCCGTTCTCGAGAAATTACGATTTAAAAAAAAAAATTCTTTCAATTTTCACCTCAAATATCTTTAAATCGTTTAGCCAAAAAACTCAGCCGTGAGCTATCCAAAATCTACCTCGACGAGAAATTTTAAAGCGATCAAATCAATTTTACTCCCGTAATCGTTGGACATAGTGACATACAAAACTCATTTTTTTTTTTTCATTTTTCGGATTTGAGCGAGCGAAGCGAAGCGAGGGCATTGATCTCCCGAGGGAATCATCGACTTTTCTCCCGAGTTACATTATGCGCTTCGGGTAGATATACCTATAGGTTATTTTGAATTATTAATATATTAACATAGTACTTTTGTGTTGACATATTATCAGTGGCAGCTAATAAAGGATTTCAAGAATAAAAAATAACGTGTAATTTTTGTAAATACTAATGAAATTGTAAATTATTGAAAAAACATGTAGAATGTATAAACATATTTTATATTTGAACTATATACTATACATATAGGAGCGATTAATTGATTTGGAGGAAGCT
>JAPYZO010003619.1:0-21219 GCA_030522905.1 Torymus flavipes
TATTTAAAATTATTGAAACAAATGCATATTCTCTAATTTAAAAAAAATTGAAACCTTTCTTTTTTTTATAAAAAGAAAAATAAAATTAACTACATACAAATAATAAAGTCCGAAAAAATATGTAGAGCAACACCTAAAGCTCCAGTTCGGTGTTATAGCGGCAATTATTTTTACATTAAGAGATTTATGGCAAATTTTATAAAAAAAATGTCGGTCTTAGTGACTTTAGAAGTATGTAAGAAATTTCTATGTGATTATATATACTCTATTGCTAAATAAAACGGTCTACCTTCATGTTCCGCTGTACCTACACTGAGGATACGTTATTTATCAGCCACACACCCTGTTATACCAATACATATCCTGCGTGTGCATTCACATGTTACGATAAATCTAGAAGAATTAAAATCTTCAAGACATATGTTCTTTTCTTTTATATACTACTAGAAGTCAATGCGCGCTTGACGCGCCGTATCGTGGGCTAATCAAATTTTATATGTCCATTTCAAATCGACCAATCACAATAATTATAGAGGTGACAATCTCAAGTCCATCTCTTTTTTGTATAGGAAGAGTGATTCTCGATTATTTCGTCTATTTAGGATATCCCTAGAATGGAAAAACTCACGTGAGTTCTCACATTAAACTCTGACCTGACTTGAAAACCAAAATAAAGTACAAACTTTAATTAAAATATAATTGTCAAAAAATTTTTTACGAAAATTTTATAAGCCCGTATTTAAAATCTCACTAAGAAGTATCAAGTAAAAATTTTTATGAAATCAATTTTTGTTAAAAAGTGTATACATACATATAATGCATTGTACATACATTTTAACGCGAGTTAAATATACATAAAATATACATAAAATAAGTGACACTAGGACAGCAAAGCAATTATAAATCTTAGTATTACGCTCATAATTAATAACATTTTGATAAAGTCTTCTTCATGTGGATTTTAAACATAAATAATTGTTAAAATTTAATAATCAGTTAATATTATAATAGTATATTACGCACCTAGAGAGGAAAAAACTTGAACGTCCACAGCTCGTGGAAATTGACACCCGAGCTGAAGGCGATGGTGGCAAACATGAGATGTGGGCTGGCCGATTTTACTCCCGTGGAGCGTATACTATTTTTCCTCACATCGAGCCCGAATATGCCATATTTCCGTTTCGGAGCCGGGCGGAAATGAGGCACTTTCGGCCCGGTGTGAGGAAAAAATTATTAAAAAAATATGACTTTTGTAACTTCTCAAACGATGAAACCAGCAATTTTTAAACTAAATTGTAGCCTAGCGTTTTCCTGGTTTTTAAGTAAGATGAAATCTCATGTAAGTTTTTTCACTATTATATAATAGGGTTGCAAAAGACCGGCGCGATTCCTGCATCATCAACACCATGTTTTTTATTTATTTTCATTAATTTCTTAACATTTATACAGAAGAAACATTTATTATTATAAAAATTAAAATTGTAAATGGGATCTCATATTAATATTTTCTCGCGGGAATTGTATTTTTAAAAAGCAAATATGACCACTGAGAAATATATTCACTTGGAAATTTACATTTAGAATCCTGAGAATGTCAGTTTGAGAGGTACATTCGACAAAATACTCATTTTAAAAGAGTATTTAAAAGTTTATCCTAATTCATAGTCAAGTTGAGATTAGATCTTGTTGGATGTTCATTTTGTGAGTTTTTTATGTAAGGGGTGACAAATATGTATTATAAAAGATAAGTGGAATTAATCGTTCGAAAAATTCCTAATTTGGACCTGTATAGTTTTAATGCTGGGGTATATTGACAGCTGAGCGAAGAAGAATTTCGCCGTATACATGGCCGTGTAGTACCCATAAGAGGACCGAGATACTAATATACGTTGTTCTTCCGCTCAGCCGTCGATATAGTTACCGATATTTTAGTATTGTATATATATTATTCTTTGTCTATTTTTTATTTTTATTAATTCCTTTCGCCATCTCCCGTTCCTTAATTAACTGATTTCAAAGAGTAAATGACTGCAATAATTTTAAAATACGAAAAAGTCAATGTAAGAATCTGCAATTAGCTCCGATTAGTTGAATCTTAAAAACTTACAATTAGCAAAACGCATTGTTCAATTTATATCATTTGACTTATTTTGTATACGTACAGGTATACCTATAGGCCCAAAACTATGAAATATATTCGGCCGAATTAGTTCAAGTATAACGACACTCCCAAAAACATAATTAATGTTTAAAAAATAGTATATGAGTCATATCCGACGTCTATATAGTAAGTGTACTGAAGGTATTACTAGAATTAATAAATTTATATAAAAAATAAAAAATATTATATTACATCCATTTTTAGCAAAGAATTATTTTATATTTCCTCAATTTTTGCAATTCATCATTCACAAATTTTTTATTTGTAAGAGATGTTTTAAACATTAAAACGCCGGTAAAAAAGGAAGCTTTGATCAGCATATGAAAATGCAGTACTCTACTATTGGAAATCCCCTTACGATATAGTACAACGCAAAAAGTATGACTACTTGAACATTATCTAGAAATGACTATAGAGTATGCTATATGATCTATTACGTAGATATCACATACAGTACAAAATTTCCGTCCATAGAAACGGCTGTTGTCTTAAGTCTGCAGGTAATGAACATGTTGGGTCGACATTGACAGCTGCTTCAACTTAATAGTATAATTACAATTATAATTAGATATATTAATTATCCAACAATTTATTTCTCTATAAGTAAGTCATTACACTGATCTATGTAAAATATGTCATAATTTTTTAGCACACATTATAGCATAATTTTTCTTTCAATGACATTCTTTTTAATTCCGTTCTTTTCAAATACTAATAGAGGCCTGTTCATGTTGAATCATCTCTGGTTGTATTACATTAGATTAATCATTATTTCAAAATCATTATTTTTCTCATATTTCAATAGATCCGTTAAAAATGCACAAAAAATAAAAGCGTATATGTATAGATACTTTGATAACGCAATTATCATAATTGTAAAACTTACCAAGCAGGGCGCTACCGCGCCCGTTGATAACACTTTTTTTTATTATCAGTATTATCTAAGTTTAGGTATAAATTGATTATAGGTAAAAATATTATTGAAGTATATAATTTTTTCGCGTAAATATTTGATCTTTTCATAAATTTGATGAAAAAAAGTAACGTACATTAATATTGTATACCAAAATCATGTTATAACTATAATAAGTTTTTACAGAAAATAATATAATATTTGCAAAGTTGTTTGAATAAAAAATGGCAGAAAATATCCAATTAAATAAGCCGAAACGTTTTATTCCAAGTAAAAATTATGTTGCCAAAGATTGGCGTAAATGGAAAGAAGAATTTCTAATATACTTAGAATTGGCAAGTGTATTAGGCACACAGTTGTCGGAAAAACAAAAAGCATTTCTTCTTCTTAATTTAATGGGTGAAGAAGCAATTAAAGCTAAAAACAAAATGAGTTTTGATAATCCTTGTGAAATGGAAAACATGGAAATTCTATTAATGAAATTTGATGATATCTTTGATCCACCAACAAATGAAATAGAAGAGAGATATAAATTTTTTTCTAGATACAAAGATGATAAAGAAAGCATTGACAACTATGTTGCAGATTTGCAGGTGAGTTATTATTTGTAAAAAAGATCTGCATAAAATTATTATCATTAACATATTTTGATCGGCTTATGCAAAAAGGGACCTTAAGTGTGTGGAATTCGGTATATCTATAAGGACCCTTTGCACGAGTCGATTAATTATATAAAATTTAATATTTCATGTTCTTTTTATATTACAGGAACAAGCTAAAAAATGTAATTTTGGCAATCAAGTTGATAAATTTATCGTTGACATGATCATTCTCAATATGAACTACTATATGCAGCAACATGTATTTACGTTGGAAGACACGTCATTATTAAACACAGTATTATTTTATAAAAAAGAAGCAATCACTGAGGAAAGAATTAAAAACATGTACCTTGATGATTCAAAAAATTCAGGCTATGAAAAGGATGCTATGAAAACGTCAAATAATGTTATAAACAACTCATTTTCAAAAAATCCTACATATATTGATGAGAGCAATAAACTTTTAAAAAAATGTACTGATAAATTTAATGATCCTATTGAGAAAACTAAGAAGTCGATAAATAATTCTACCAAGAAAGAAACTCAAGATCAGCAGAGCAGTATATTTAATACCAATAATCAATCGAAATCTATATGTTCTACGTGTGGAGCTTTACATCCTAATCAAAAATGTCCTAAACATAGTCAAGATGAAGCAATGAATTCAACGTCTAAAAATTGTCCATCTAATTCTTTTCTTAATAAAAAACAAACCTGTCAATGGTGTGAATCAAGACATGGTCGAGGAGAATGTCTACATGATGTTAACTGCACAATTTGTGATAAATTCCCTCATAATATATGTTTTCAATGCAGAAAGAATCCACATGGCATTAATTGTTATTTCAAATCAATAATTACACTCCCTAAAGTAATACCACCATATAATCATTTTATTGACAAAGAACAAATCTGTAAATGGTGTGAAACAAAACATGGTCGAGGAGAATGTCTACATGATGCAAACTGCACAATTTGCGATAAATTCCCTCATAATATTTGTTTTCAATGCAAAAAGAATCCGCATGATGATAATTGTTATTACAAATCAATAATTACACTTCCTGAAGTAATACCATCATTTCATACTACAATTAAACCTGATATAACTGCGTGTTCTCGATGTGGAACAAAGCATATAAGTGCCGCATGCCCTACTCCAAAAAATGATAAATGTAAAATATGTAATAACTTTGGCCATTTGACTGGAGAATGTCCTCTTTATAAAAATTTCTCAGATAGACAAAATTTGAACACTCGAACTAACGTGAGTTTAATTTTTGTGTGCATAAAAAAAAATTATTTAATAGCTTTAATTAATATAATATATTTTCAGACTGCTGGTCCTTCACCACGTACAAATAGTGAAACAAAAACGAAGCGTGTATGTTCCAAGTGTGGGACAAATCATCCATATATGCAGTGCCCTGCATACAACAAAAAATGTTCTAAATGCGGTATGTTAGGTCACTATAATTGGACTTGTAAAAATCCATTTGAGTCTATAAAATTTGATCAATGTCCACTATGTAAATCGGAAACTCTTCAATATAATAATGAAAACGATTTGTACTATTGTTGGACTTGTCACAAATACATTGATATACAGGATCCTGACGTAAATATTTTTAGATACGCTTTTTAATACATTTTATTTGCATTTTAATTACACGAGAAACATTTTCTTCGTATAAATATTATTCTATATTTTAGTCTGATGAAGCTGTTGCTGGTGATTTTGTTGGAACGGAAAGAAAACAACGTCCGAGACGACGACAAAGACGTCAAAATTATTCTAAAAAAGAGGAAGAATCCGGTTGTTGTATTTCATAATGATAAAATAACCTAGGGTAAATACTACATCGAAAACTAACTTTTACAAATTAAAGGTTAAAAATAAAAAATAAGTTGAAGGATTTAATAATAATACATTTTTATGAATTATGATAATATATTATGTATAACATGACACTTTATAACAATAAACAATTGTAGCTTTAAAAATGTTAAATTATAAATCTGGTCCCTAACCAATATCGAACTATAAAAGAACCTTTTCACAAGATAATGGCACAATCATAACTTTAAATTTCGTACCCATATTCTTTAAACTCATTAATAAATTTATATAATAAAATAGACTAGTGATAAAATTTTATATAATCAATAAATCAACTATGACGTTAATAGGTATTGATTTTCTGGGACCTTTTCCAATAATACTATATCTTAATAGTACACAGTTTCTGTTGACATTAATAAATAATACTAACAATGGTTTCTTTGGCATGATAATGAAAGGTAGTGGTATTCGTGTACTGTGTTAAAAAAATAAATAATTAACAAATTTAATAGAGGAGAAGTTTAACATTTAAAACTAAAGCCCTCAGAAGTATAAAATTTTACATCTAATAAAAATTTGTATCATTGCACGGCCATAAAAGTGTTTAAACGAACCAAATGAGTATTCATTGGCTTTTCATGCATGTAATTACGTCTTTTTTAACGTAAACAAATATATGTTAATACTACAATCTCGTAAACATTCGTTCATCATCAATATTATTGCTTCGTCAGAAATATAAGTATGCACTATAAAAAGAACAAATCTTGTTTTATAAATCCTCTGAATCATTCGATTCACATTTAAAACGTCCTAGTATCAAAAAGTCATGGTTCCGCAATGCCTTTACAAATACGACATAAAAAAATTACAAAAATTCTGCGATTTGTTTAAAAATTTACACTAGTATCATAAAAACTTCATTTATAAAACATACGATAAAAATATTTACTCTCGTTTCTCGCAAAAGCACTCGATAGAAAAAGTTAGACTAAGAAATAACAGCTAAAAGTAACTCAGGTAATCTATGGCTATGAAAAGATTGTGAGCATCGTCACGCCGTTGACGAGTCCTGATTTGAGCTCTCGGAGTCGCTCGGCGAGATGAGGGTCGCGACGGCCGCTGCAGCTACAGCGGCGGCAGCGGCGGCCTTAGGCGGTGTGCACGGCGGCGGCCTCTTCGGCTTAGGCGGTGGCGTCGGTGGTTTGCCGTGACCGTCCAAACTGTCCATCGGCACTGGCATCTTGCTCTTCGGCCTCAATATGACAGAGCGTGCAATGCTCGCGGTACTGCAGTAGTTGAACGAACTGTCATCCGGTAAATTGCAGTAGTCAACCTCACGGGTCTTGAGTGGTAGCGGCGGCGGCGGGTCGTCCTCTGAGGCCGTGCTATCCGTTGTTCCAACACTATCCCGGTTACCTTTTCCAAGACTGTGCGAGTCCAGACCGTTGCTCGTTGAACGGAGATACGTTTGAGACTGTCCTGACCAGCGATTACTTAGCCGACGCTCTTTTTCGGCTTCAGACCTCAATGGCCGCTTCGGCGTTAGCTAAATGAAAAATAAAAAATAATATTACAAATTTTGATCCTAAAAAGGATGATGTATTTTAGAAAAAAAAATACCCTGAAAAAGGTGTGATTACTCATATGAATAAAGTTATTATAATATAAAAACGAAGAGTTTAATTATTAAATTTTGTTTACCTCTTGTCGAAGTTCAAATATAGGAGTTGATGGAAGACTGGGCGTTGAAGCGGAAATAAGTGGTGATGATTGGCACTGAATCGGCTCTGGCATGGTGTACCATTGGCTCGTTGGCTGCTCCGCTTTAGTACTTGGAGTTGACTCGTTTTTACGAGAACTTCGTCGCTTGGAATCTTTTTTCTTAGTTGTGCCAGTATTATTATTACCAAGTGCCTTTTGCAACGATGAAGTTGATAAAATATGGGAACGTGTCGAGTTATTGTTCCTATAAAGCAAATGAAAAATATTGTAATATGATTTTAAACGAATCATTAGAAAGAATTTTTTGATACCTTTGGCTTATATTTAAAAAATGAAAACACCATAAGAAATTTAACAGGGAACAGAGACATAAAATGTTAATGGGGAATAGAAACTGAAAATAATGTCTCCAACATAAACATTTTTTAAATTATGACCGCATTACCTATAACATTATAGGATTAACTATCTCGTATTGTAAACACATATTTTATAAACTTTCAACGTTATTTTACCATTTACAATAAATATACGTTTTTTTATTTTAATTAATTATTAATTTAATTATTAATTTAATATCTCGGTCAAAGTGATGATCAACCAAATTAAAGACTCATTTAAGCTATAAAATGACTATTATTTCCAAATATTACAGATTATATAAATAATTTAAATAATAAATAAACATTTCCCAGAAGAACCAAAATTTTAAACGGACATTATTATAATTGCTTAAAACTAAGTAATTAATCTAAATCATTTTGTGTGTGAAATGAGTGGTTCTTAAAATATATTTAAGTAAGAAGTAAAAAAACCTGTATGTTTAAAAAATGTTGTCTGTTCTAACAAAAAAGAGGTGTTAATAGTAATTTTTACCAATTATTATATTTTTTCTCGTGATATTACAAACTTTGCAAATAAGGAAAATCATTTTATATATCAGATTTTCCTAATTCGTTAACGAAAAAATATACACAACATGTTAAATGCATAATGCAAAAGTTATTGTTCTACTAATATTATTTCAGTTACTTAAGCAATATATTCGTCAATACAGACATTTTATTGAGTCGTATGTGATATAAGTAAGTAATTATATGTGATACTTAAATTAAATGAATCTGTTAAATGAGAAACATGCTTAGAAAATATAAATGAAGTTTGAATAATATAGGAGTAACTTACACCAACCAATGGTTTTTGAACAAAACAACTTGCAAATAGATGTGACGATATAAAGAACAGATTTCATTGTGCAGAATAAAAAGATTTACATGGTATATTTAAGAAGCAATGCTAGTTACGAAAAAATGAAAAATATGTAGAATGTAATTTTTTCTCTGCTTCCACTGTGATGCTCCTGAAATGCCGAGAATAAAAAAAGTTCCTATAAAATTTCTTTTGATATTTTTTCAAGTTAGTTGCATTGAAATGTGATTATTGCTGCTAATAATAATGAATGAATTGTGCAGGAGATCAAGTTCAGCCGCTTTTCGTCATATCAGCATTGGTCCTTTACCTTATTAACCCGACATTCGGCATAACCGAGATGGAAGAACTGTTGTTGAAATTGAAGCTCGCTAATGATTTGAGAGCGGCAACTTGTGATCTCGTGAGCGAAGAAACTCTGGAGCGATTGCCGCAACTAAATTAAAAAATTATCAAAAAACGCGCCACATGTCAACGAGTTGTCAATAAAATTAATATTCAACATTGTTTTGCTCAATAAACCTTTGTAACTCGATCACTTATCATATAGGTTATAATATTTTATTTCTACCAGAAACGTTGATAAGAGGATAAAATTAAATTATGCTTGAAAATTAGTGTAACTTACTCATTACTAATGATGCTAGTTTCTGATAAGCGACTACTATCTCCTCTTGGTACATGCCTCCTCATGGTCACAGCAGGTGTAGACATTTCAATTTGTAAATCACATGTCTAAAAGTAATTATTATTAATAAAATATTACATGAAAAATAAGAAAAGTTATGCGATTTTCACCTTTAATTTTATTTTGCTAATTAGAATTTGAATTCGAAAATATTAATGTACATACATTTTTTTAAAAACGAAAAGAAGGTTGACTTCAGTTTAAGTTACCATAAGAAAATAGACAAGATCTTTTGAACATGAATTTTATAATTATATATCAGATAGTTTCTATATGATGACAATGGTAGACCGATAGGTAAATAAGACTTTAGTTCTATCCGAAATTTAGATTACTTTAACCAAAGATTAACTCTTTTAAATTTTTTTTCGCTCAGTGTTTGCATAAAACGGAATATTTTAGAGTGTCAAAAACTAGAAGTTCTAAAAGTATAATTAAAAATGTATCTCTTACTCTTTTTCCGTATCTGGCTTCAATTTGAGTACGCATAGTAGTATAACATTGTTCAAGATGCTGATGGAAAGGAGCAAGCTCCGGTGAAGCTCTTGCTTTATGCAATTGTACTCCAACTCCAAGTAAAGGAATTTGCTCTGCTATCAAGTTTTCTAGCTTCTCCAGATCTTTACAATCCTCGGGATGTGATTCTTTGTACTCGGGATTTAAAAATGCTTTTTCATAATTATCAATACCACCCATTACAGCTGGATCTAATACTCCATTAAGTTTCATACTTAATGGATTCAAAGGAAGACTGTTATCGGCTCTAAAAAATAAAAAGTCGGAAATTTATTTATTTATTAATAAAAAAAGGAAGTACTTTAATAAATGTTACTTTTTAAAAAGTTTTTACCTGTGTGAAATGATAAGATCTCTTATCGCCGTATTTGTGGCTTCCATTGTTTCAATGGCATTATGAAGCGGACTTAC
Organism: Torymus flavipes; assembly: GCA_030522905.1. Classification (NCBI taxonomy): domain Eukaryota; kingdom Metazoa; phylum Arthropoda; class Insecta; order Hymenoptera; family Torymidae; genus Torymus; species Torymus flavipes. Next base: position 10,069 of record JAPYZO010003619.1, read on the forward strand.
TAAGTATGTGTCACTAGAAGTAACAGGGAACCATCTAAGTATTCCGGGCAGTGGATGACTAGTGCATAATACAGTTCTTTCTAACCATAGAGATGCAAATTCATTGCTTGCTTCTTTTTCTTTATCACCATTTAATGCAGTAACATCTTTTCTTGGAACAGGCCTCGAAAATCGGAACTTTTGAACATTGTTGACCTTATGATACCTAAACAAAATATAAGATAAACAAATTAAAAAATTAAAAGTATAAACAGTCTCAAAAATAAATTAAACATTCATACCTTAAAACTGGTTCAGCAGTTATAGGTTTTCCACTTAATCTATTTTTCTTTTCATCCATCAAAGGATCAACTTTGTTAATTTGTACATACTGTACGTTAGACTCCATTACTTTTTCACTAGGTGGAGACAATTTGTTCATTTGCTCAGCATTAGGTAACTGATTTAAGGTTCTTGAACAAAAATCACTCAATCTTTCATACTCTTTTCCTCTATATACAAAAACTTTATTACGCAGAAAAGCTGGATGACCTCGTCCATAATATGCCACTCGAAAGTATTCGGGTTCTGGTCTAAGTTGTTTAACTATCGAATCATAGAATTTGGCCATTCGCCTTAAAAGGACCGAAAGCTGTAAGTACTCATACGTTTCTTCTTCATATTGAGCACTTAATTCTTTGCAAACAGCTACGGCAGATTCCCACATTTTTCCTTTATCAAAGTAATCTATTATATCATTATATAAGCATTCTTTCAATTCACGATGCGTTTGGCAGTGAGGATATCTGCTTGATTTTAAAAGCGACGATAGAGGTTGATCACTCCATGTTAATAATCTACTATGCAATTGTAAAGTGTAAGCAGCTTCTGTGTAGTTATCACACTCTAAATGGAGTTCACACAACTTATTAACATATCTGTAAAAATTAGAAAAGTAAGTAATATAGAACTATATTGAATATGATATGGTATACATATTTAAACGCATACACTTGTTAACAAAATTTAAGATTCTTTCCTTGCCTACGTACCTTATGTACATTTCATTTCGATTGATTTCTGAATAAAATTCCAATAGATTCACCGTGCAAAGCATTCTATTTTCTTGAGACTCAGTATGGATAACATCCCGATACTGTAATAGATGGTCCATTAATTTAGCAACTGTTTCGACAAAACGGAGTCCTTGTTCGTGCATCGTATTATGATGTTCACATAGGGGCGTCATTTCTTTTACCCATAAATCACGAAAATCTTCGTCACCTCGTCCACCTTCAACCTATAGATATAATATGCTTACTGCTTAATAACAAAATTATTTTATAAACTATTTAAATTTACACGAAACCTTAACACTTTTTAATACCTTACATTAAATTAACAAAATAATGATATAAATAATTCAATAATAAAGTACTTGTTTGACAGCGAAATGAATTCAATTCGAATTATTAACAACAGTAGAAAATTTAAATAAAATGCTGAATTATTTAGCGATTCATTTACTAACCAAAATATCAAGTTTCGCAATCATTTCATTTTCAAATTCATTAAAATTGGCTCTAGAATTTCCAGGCTTTCTTTTATCTCCAAAGCTCTCATGATTCTTCGAACTATAATATTCCGTTTGCATCATGTCAAAAAAAATAGGTATAGCCGCATCTTTCCGAAGTTCCGTTTCGGGAATCAAGGCCATTTCTAGTATGGCACCGACCAAAGCTGGCACGAAGAGAGTTTTCCTAGCTCCCAGGCTGACCCACATCTTGTGTATTTCGACGGCCGTCTCGAGTCGCATGTCCTTATACCGCTCGAGGATTCGCTTGCGCTTGGCTTGCGTAAAGGTCTCCAGTTGCAGAGCCGGCTGAGTCAGAAAGGCAATCGCGCAGTGAAAGAAGTTCGACCAGGCTTGCTGCTCGAAATTCGCATTGAACAGCTCGCGAATGGTCGTGGAGAAAAAGCGCAGCGCCTTGAGAATCACGCTGTTCTGTAACATTATCATTTCGCACCAGTCGTTGGCGAACACGCTTCTAGAAACTAAGTCTTTGAAAACTAATAAAATCTCCATTAAAAAGTCCAGAAGATCAAATTGCGTTCCAAAGTGCTGAATGTAGGCTTGATAGTGCTGATGAGCCATTTGTCTGAAATTACATTTTTTAATTATTCAAAAGCCATTAATATGAATCAAAATTATCAGATTATTGATTGCATCTCATGGTAGTGTAGTTGTAATTGTTGTAAGGATGAGAGGAATGGCTTATCTACCAAGGTAGTGTTATATTTAAATTAAAAACGTTTCGACGTTTCGGAAACTTTTTTCTTTGTCCCTCATCAGGATTCTATTGAAAATAAATTTTACAATTAGTATTACACAAATATTTTCAATAGAATCCTGATGAGGGACACAGAAAACAGTGTCCGAAACGTCGAAACAATTTAAATATGGTGTTTTTAATTTAAATATAACACTACCTTGGTAGATAAGCCATTCCTCTCATCCTTACAAGAATGAAAATTATCAATAATCACAATAAATTTATTTAACAGGTTCAATATGACACGAATCAAAAACGACTCGCGAATTTCTTTCCGCTGATTCGACACGAATCATATTTGATTCGTGCGATATTCCTCACTTTATGGCTTTGGCTTTCTTATTCTATGTGATCAATTATAATATTCAACAAGATCCGAATCCAAAAAGTTTAAATTAATTTTTCATGTATAATTATAAAAAATTTAACGTTTTTTTTTAATAGAAAATTTATATTAGACTATGAATTATAAAGTACAATAAAATAAAAAAATAATTTCTTTATTTCTACAAACCTGAAAATGGACAGCATAACAGACACCAAATTGCCGACTAATGGATTTTCTCTATCCATGGTTATCACAGTTTGAATAATTGTCCTCAGAGCTGTCAACATGATTTCTTTGATGTCCGAATTAGTGGAACCGACGTCTTTTCTGAACGTCAAATCCAATACATCTGATAATATTTTCACGCAAAGTTCGACCTATATCAAAACGAATGTCAAATTTGTTAGATCAGCCGATATTTCCCACTGCAGGACAGAATCGTTTCTTTTGAATCGGTTATTCCGACGAAAGATAACTAGTATTACAGCGTAGAAAAGAAAAGAATAAAAGTAAACGCATTCGCGCATTCTTTACGATATGCAAAATTACCTCTTCAGAATAGCCACGGTGTTGGTTCAGTCGATGCCGATTTTCACCGAGCAGCCTGGCTACCTTCGCCACGCTCTTTCCAGGCGTACCCGATAGTCCCTTTTTATCGCGCGCCAAAAACCAAAACCATACCAAACACAACAAAAAAAATAAAACAACCCGAGGTTAGTACAAACTCAGGAAAATAAATACCATATCCAAAATAAAATATAATTTTTATATATGTACGTAGGGGAGGAATATAGGCGCTACTTTTTGTTCCGAACTACAAGATTCTATTTTACAAATAGAATTTATAATTTAAAGCCAAGACTCAAAATAATTAACCAAAACTATAATCTACAATGGGGCTGGACGTGTGTATGTATGTATTGTTATACATAGTATATATTTATTCGCTTTGAATAAAATAAAATTCTTTGATAAAAATGACTACATTTTCTTACATTTTGAAACTGAAATATTATACAAATTCCAGATTACTCGGAAAAGAATACAATTGATAAGTTTGATAAGATAAATGTTCTACTATAACGGAAAGTTTAATCATTTTCGTATAGTGGTAATGTAACGTTTATTATTTAACATGACTTTATCTATAAAAAAATAAGTAAACACTAACCAGTCTTCAAATTTTTTATTTTCTTTCTGTTTAAAAAAATTTTCATTATTACTTATAAGTTTATAATTAGTTTTTTTTTATAATTATTTTCATCTTTACTTCAAGAAAACTCTCAAAAAATGATATATAAATATACTATGTAACTTATACTATTTAAAAAAATATAATAATATTATATAAATATTATAATATATAAAATATTTTGTATATATTATCATTGTATAAATATTAAATGTATCCATTATCATTTTGTAAATAAGATAACTAAAAATTAATTTAGAATTATTACAATAAAAAGCTTTAATTAAAATTTAAGGATTCAATTAGTTATTCCGATACTTTCGAACATTAGAATGATGTTACCTTAGTTTTTATAGAGATATTTATGCTATATAAAATGTTTAATACTTCAACCATGATTATTACATTAAATTCAATTTATGAAAATACATAAGATTAATCGTGAGTATGAGGAAGTGTTTAATGTAAGTGTATGAATTATACAAAATTAGTTTCACAATATCTTTAATCATATGATTATATAATTCTTTTTAATAAAATTTGTACTCATTTTTAAATCTAGACATGCTTAATATTAGTCACCAATCCCACAAATGAACATGCTATTCAATTTTAAGGCACTATAACAAAATTTATTATTTATTTTGAAATTAGGAGACTATCACAATGAGCACATAGAAGATGAATCTAAATTTAATAGAAATATATTTCTCTACTACATAGTTAGCCAATTGGAGAAATTTTAGTAAAGTTGTACTAATAGATAATTTACTAGAAAAGTGAAAAGCTCATCAGCAGGAATTGCATAATGTGTGGCAGAAGGGCGTCAGGCTGCACGGCAAACATAAAGCAAAGACTACTGATTTATCAGTAAAAGAAGTATTTGATGAAACTATGAATAGTCGTTAGTAGAACCTATATGCGCTGTTATTTATTTAGACAACATTTGAAAACTTACCTCTTCTTTGGCTTCCAGAAGATCACGCACCAAAATAGTTATTCTAGGTAATAAAATTTGTCTGCATTCCGTATTTAAAAATAGTGGACTATGAACTATATCATTAACAGTCATCATTTTCTGTTTGGTAAGTCTTCCAGATGGAAGGGTAACTAACAAATCAATTAAAATCATGCTCAGCTGTTTTCCATTGTAGACTTTTAACAAATGGGGTATAGTAGATGGCAAGTACTTCAAGCAAGCACCTTGAACTAAAAGAGTTCCATCTGTTTCATATTTCATTAGATCAACAATAGATCGTAAAAGTTCAGTAAGTGTTTGTGAAAATTCTTCTTCATCTTGGTCTAACCTACAATGTAAAAAAGTAAAAATGTAAAAAGCTTTTCAAGATGTGGCTTGCAAAAATTTAACAAAAAATAATCCTTACTCTGTAAATAAGAGTCTAGATTCTACAATAAATCTCATACAATATTGCAAGTTTTTCATTGTTTTTAACAAAATATCTTTTTCTTGGCCATCACCAGCACTAGCACTATCAATTCGTTTTTTTAAAACTGCTATCAACTTCTTATAAGCTAATGTGGCAGAAAAACTTTCAGAAATATATAGGTCTAAAACTGGCTGAAAATGCTGATATTTCCGATCTGAGACCAATCCAATAATGTAAAGAAGGCACTCGAAAACTATGTCATCATAATCATCAATGTCTGTGTTGCTCATCAAAATATTAAATAAGGCATCCAAGACGTCCTAAAAGGTTATAAATATTTATTAACAATATTTCATTTAAAAATCATAATTAAATATTTTAAAAATTATATTTACTTGTAAAAATTTCACTACTTCTTCGCCATCCACTTTCATTAATGCTGCTAATGATTTTTTTAAGTCTGTTTTAGAAGAAGACCAGTTCAACAGACCCAATAAATCTACATTTTGAGTTAATTTTGTAGAACAAACATTGGTAGCTATTAAAAAGTTATCTTTTGAAGACAAACTCAAAGGCCCTACACTTGGTTTTTTTTCCAAGTTTAACTCACTCTATAAAGTATCAATAAAGAAATACTTATATAAATGTATAATATTAATTATTATATAAAATATAAGATTCCTTTCAAATAAAATGTCTTACCAGTTCCTCTCTCGTTGATGGCAACTTCAGGTAACTTATTTCATTTTCTTCATATTTTTTATTATCAATTTTATAAACTAGTAATTCATGCTGTGTATCTTGCAATGTTGTTCCATTGCGTTGCATGAGTTTGACATAACTTAGAGCAAATGGCTTTTCTGTTCTATCTTTAGCCTCATTAGAGCTTCGATGCTTAAAAGTAAACTTTAAATGTGCTTGCTTAAATTCTTCTATTGGAACTGCAATTTTAAATGTTTCACACCATCTTGGTTTATCTTCGTGATAATATATTACACTGCGGTATTCATCAATACATTGTGCACCTCCGCCAAGTCTAATTACACCTGGTATAGCTATACCATCTTCATTGCACACTTTCACTGTTACTTCAACATTTTTATCTGTTGATTTGGAACCTTTACTAAACTCTCCGCTCACTAATGTTAAATATAGATCATTTCGCACATCTCCTGGTAAAATTACTTCTGGAAATCCCATTTTACGAGCAATAGACACATTTCCAAGAACCAAATGGGGATTCTCATCTCTTACCTAATAGAACAAAGGATTGGTTTTATAAATTTTTCTACAAAAATTCAGTTAATTATTAATTGTATCAATCATGGAATACATACTTGTTTAATGTCTCCTCGTAACAACTTTATACTACACCAAAGACCTTGACCAACATTATTTCCTATGCTGCTATTTTTTTGTAAATTGACTTCTTTTTGGGTAAGAAATCGTCGTAAAGTAGCATCCAAACTTTCTTTCTCACAACATCTGGAACAAAAGAGAGGCAAAAAAACAAACAGAGACGAACGAGAATAAAATAGCATATAGCATTTTATAAATTTAAACCTACTGTAAAAATGGAATACAATATTCAACTTCTGGATCGCCTTCAAGTTTTCCATTTATGAAAACAGTGACATCCATAGCAGCAATACCAAAAGGCCGTCTCATACTATCTTGACCTTTTGACTTTGGATTATTCTGTACAATACTGGAGCGTCTATGATCAGCATCCTTTGCTTCCATCCCTCCAACTCTTATGGCATAACAAACTAAGTAAACTTTTTCTCTTGATAAGTCACGGCTTCCTAAGTCAGTAAATAAAACTTTAAGGTTGTGCAGTTGATCAATATCTGTCATAAGGCCTTGTTTACTCCATGAAAATACATAGTTTTCTGTTATTGCCTTCATTTCTTTACTATCATATAAAGTTAATAATAATTCAACATCTTCTGCCATTTTACAAACAAAGTTCCTAATATTAACAAAAAATATGTATGAATAAACAGGAGTTTGTGGTTTCATTAATTTCTTTTTTGTTTCAGTCGTTGCTTTCTTAATTCTTTCAGCAGCTGTTTCATGTTGGTAGTATAATTGAACAGTACTAGTTATTTCTGGATTTAAAACATTTCCATGTTCATCTCTCACTATCATATCAAGCCCCAACAACTGATTTCCTGTATCAATTTTAGATGTTGCTAACTTTTTCACATCCTTTAATTCGTCAATTGTTAAGGTACCACTTAAAATTTTGCTTCTATATGCTACGAGTTCAAGAATTTGTTGTTCTATTGTAAAAAAGTGCTCTGAATGTGTCTAAACAAAGATAAACATTATTTTAAATAAATACATATTGAATAATGAACAGGCTATAAAACAATGAATGAAGTATACATACAACATAAAGGTTTTTCCAGTAATATCCCCATTCTCTTAAGACACTTGTAATTTCGTTTACAAGGCTCTCCATATTCGTGGATTTTTGCTGTAAACAAATATAAGATTTGGGGAAAATCCCATCTTTGGCTTCATACTTTCTGCAACCATAATACCAATCATCGCATTCTAGGCTTATGATAACAGTGTCTCCAACGCTTAGAGGCAAACGAAACTCCCCTTCCTGGTTGAAGTTGTGGATGGCTTGAGAATAAAAAAAAATATAATGAATCAAATTATCATACATTACTTTGTCAGTTGTAAAAAAAGAAATTAAAGCATGCTTTGTTCAGCAAAAACAATCTAGCAGATTTCTTAGTGTGAATCACTGAGCGGAAAACTTGAGTCATTAACATCTCTCAGCTATGAAATTAAACTTTGACTGTATTCTGCTTCAAGGATCCCCACAGAGAGTAACTAATAATCATCAGTATAGCGCAACAAGACGACTCGCTGCGACAATAAAAAAAAAAAGAAGCGAACAGGAGATGCGCATTTATCGTGCAAAACCAAGAGAGAAAAGAACAGATAAAGGAGAGAGATAATAGTCGGGCGCGCGATCGGCAAGCAAGAAATCGCGGAGGCAAAGACCAACGAGGGAGAGAGAGAGAAATTGTTCCATACCAACGCCCATCTGCGACTCCTTGAGTCTCCTCCATGTCGCTGTCATCATCATCAGCGAATCGGTTGCCGCGCATATAAGCGCTTCTGGAGAGTAAAGGCACGAACGAGCGAGTGGACTATATGTCCCCGAGGACGGCGGACGCTCCCCCGACGTCCGAAAGAGAGGACAGGCGTGCACTGGGCGTGCGCTACCTACTTATCGTTGCACGACATCGGCTGGAAATCGTTTCATCGGCAGGATGCTGCTACTGCTATAGTGATGCACATGCTACATCACCATCACCGCCGTCGCCGCTGCTGCTGTTAGCTGCGCGCACGTCACCGCGAGATACTGCGGCCCGTTGAAAAATTCGTAATTGCGTTTACGCCGCAGCATTTAAAGGCGGGGAGAGGCGCGGGCGACGAGGAGGCAGGAGGAGGTATATAGGCGCGACACGCGCTGCACGCGTATTATACACAGAGACGAAGTAGGTACGGAGAGTGCCCGCACGGCGCGCGTCATATAGTTGAGCACTTGTCACTTGACACTCTCTTGCAGCACGACGATTCGTATTGTACACCGACAGCGCACACGCCTATTATCCCGATTCCCGCGCACGCAGCGCTGCTACGCTCAGCCAGCCGTGTATTGATGATAAATATAAAACTACGCGTAAGCATCACGCGACATAACCATCAACTGATGCTGATGCACACACGGACGAGCGCGCTGCACGCACACAGTACACACGTAGCCGTGACACTGTCGAGTGTCGAGTCGACTCTGGAGCCTGAAGTGCACGCTGCGCCGCCACTCCGAGGCTCCGCGAGCTGCTGAGAATCGAGGAAACGAGAGGAATTCGTTTTACGAGAGTATGAGAACGAGAAAGAAAATCAGAGAGCAAGACCGCGCGCGCTTGTCCGATTTGTTAACGTGTCGCAGGATTTCTGCGTGCAGCGCGGTTCTTTTGACGCAAATTTACAGTTCGGAGTCCGTGGCCGCGGATTGATATACATAGAGCTATAGATTTAAGTGGCGCGCGTACCAGTACATGTAATGGGGAGGAAGAAGGGTTGAATGGAGATGAAAAATCAGGGCAATAGATCTCTTCCTCTCTTTTCAATAGAGTAGAGATGGGGCAATGACAATAAATTATATAACTTACAGGCCCTTCAATCATAATATAGATTCTTTTTGCATATTACAAATTATAATTCTTTCATACTTTATCCTTACCTATCAGTTAACAATGATATAAAAAAGTTATAAAATATAGCTTTTCATAATTCCTAAATTTATTAATTTAACTTGTTTGCTTATTGTACCTACCATACCTCGAGTACATTACGAAAACAGATAGAATACATTACGTAGATTAGATAAGAAATCTTCATACTCCAAACAAATGGATAGAGTAAGATTAAAAAAAAATTATTCTCGTCTGTATAAAATGAATTAATACCTATATTATTTATTTTAAAAATTATACTTTAAATATTTGGAATATAAAAATACAAATCTAAATTATTTTCCAGTTAATCAAACTATTAGTGCAATCCGCGTACAAAAATTTTAGCTTCGAAGTACTCGTTTTCAAAGTAAAGCTATATATTAATCTTACATCTATAATATATAAACCTCTTTTTCAACTGTGTAATTGAATTATTCATCTATAATTAAATTTCTCTTAAACCAATTTTTTAGAATCCCTTTATCCCACAGCTGTCAGAACTTATCATGAATTTACCCTTTTTTTCCATTTATGGCTCATTCTTTTTCTCATAGATGGCTCATTCTAAATGGATTCAACGAACAAAAAAAAAATTAAAGTTTTTTATTTTTTTGAAACTCTAAGTCATATTCTACATCAAATTTCATTACACCCGCGTTTTTTTCTTTTTGTCGAAAAACCATTTTGGAGCCGTGTAGCGCGATATCAAAAATTACATTGTAAAAGCGTTATTTTGAAAATGAAAATTCGCATTTTTTTCAAATGGCCGTAATTTTGGCCCAAGTTATCGTATCACGACGTTTTTTTTACCGGCAGAATTTTACCAGCTTTCATCTGCGCTTTTCAAATTTTAAATAACTTGAATAGTTTTTGAGATAAATTGAAAAAACCGAACAAAGTACTTTTTTTCAAAATTGAATTTCTTGAAAGCACCACCTGTTTTTTCGTGAAATTTGGATATGTTTTTGGGGAAGATACACCCTCGCAAAAACAATTGTCATTTCTACACGTTTAAGCCTCATATGCGTTATGTATAAGCTCGTGATGTAATTTTTTAGATAACTTTAAACATAGATAATAGTATATTATGCACCAAGGGAATAAGGTAAGCTGTGTGCTCCCTGCGTGAGAGTTGTTGCCTGAGCGAAGCAAGGACGACAAACGCGTAGATTCACGCAGCGCCTACTATATTCACGAGTGCAATGTACATTTTTTTTAACACAACCATCGTAAAATTCGTTCTCTTTTTTTGCCGAAGAGGGGAAAAAGAGTGTACATTTATTCCCTAATCTCACTCTCCTTTCCAGCGCAACGTACTGTTTGTACCCGAGCCGAAGACGAGCATACATGTGCATAGCGCTTGAAACTAAAGTGGGCGTAGGGAATGAACGTAGCACTTTTTTCCCATATTACGTTTAAAGTTATCGAAAACATTACATCACAAGCTTATACATAAAGCATATAAGGCTTAAACGTGTAGAAATCGGAATTATCTTTGTGAGGATGTATCTTCTGAACGAAGAATGATGGCATGCTGCCGTTTGGCAGAAAGCGAGCTAATTTGACCATGAAAAACATATCCAAATTTCACGAAAAAACAGGTGGTGCTTTCAAGAAATTCAATTTTGAAAAAAAGTACTTTTTTCGGTTTTTTCAATTTATC
>JAPYZO010003620.1:0-12359 GCA_030522905.1 Torymus flavipes
AAATGACAAAAAAGCCCTTTTCTTTAAATCTCAGTTTAAAACAAAAAAGTAAAACTAAAATGTTGATTCCCTCAAAAGTTATAACAGTTTGAAGTTGAACGTCGAAATGTCACAAATGCACAAATCGCAGGGATCAGCTGCTTCGGCTTTGAGAGGATATCAAAAGTTGAAATTAATTCTGGATTTCCTCCTGTATAGTATAATTTGTTTAGAGAATAAAGGAATCGGTAAAACAAAAACTTGACATTAATTATTACTTAATCTAAAAATTTATTCAAACTCAAGTACTTATAGATCTTATACAACTACAATGATGTATTCCAATTTCAGATTTTATTATAATATAATGTGCTGATGCCAACATTACATGTGTACAAAATTTCTCTGTAAACACTTAAAATTACTTCTTTACATCAGAGATAAAAATATTATTGGTTAAACAACGAAAAAATAAAAACTTTTATTCACAAAAAAATCAAACTAAAATGTTCCTATAACAATAGGCTAGAAAAATCAACAGATAATCATCGTATTCTTCGCACCTGTATTTCTCTATACCCAACAGATCAAGCCCACTTTTTCCACTCCACCCATCTCCTAGACTTTTCTTTCCAAAACAAAGAGCGAAGACGCCTCCTTTCAATTCAAGTCCGTTTCCCCGACACGACACGGCGACGCTATTTCCTTTCGGAGCGTGGCAGACGCAGAAAGAGAAAGAGTGAGAGAGAGAACCAAACGCCGCTGGAAATGAAATCCTCCTGCAGTGGAAACAAAGCGACGCGTGTTGCATTACGTTATATTTTTGTGCGAAACTACAACATGTGCGTATAGGTATATATGTATGGCGAAATGGGGAGGTGAGTCGCGATGTATTTTTCAAAAGACTTTTGTTTTGAAAATATCCGCGGACGATCGGTGGATGAGTATATGGGTACATACATACGGGATGTTTCGGTTCGGAAAATTTATCGGAGTGGGGGGCTCCTTATGTATAAGTAAAAATTAACCTTCGAGATCGACTATGCGGTCGAGTTTTGGTTACAATAATTTCTGTATTCAAATGAACGAACTATAGATTTTAAAAAAATTTACGCTTCAAAGGACCGCCGTCCAATATAAGCCGTTTCAGCTGTAACAGCTGCAGCTCGCCAAACTGAAACGGCCTTAGAACAGATATAACGCTAAACCAAAGGAGCTTAGCCGCAGGAATCCGCACGTATGCAATTCCGGAACTACAGAACTTTCGGCACTGCAACACATATAGATATAAGCGCAAATACTCTTCCGCGTGCACGCCTGCAATTTTCTATAAAAGCTCCTAAAAAAGTCATCGTTCCTAATCGCAGGTACGAGCATCAACGTTAAAACTGCGCGCAGCACTCGCGTATTTATTTTCCTCGTCGGAAAATCGACTCTCGTTTTTTCTATGTCGTGTGCATGTGTGTATATACGTAAGATCCGCAGGCTCTTCCGGGGAGCCCGTGAAACAATGGTGACGCGTGAGATTTCCTTACTTTTTCAAGCCTCGGGAGTATTGTTCTTCTCGTGTGTGCGCCGCGAAAATATCGCGTATTGCGATGGGAAAAGAAACGAGAGTTTTTAGGCTCTCCAGGGCGTTGGGGAAAGTTTCGAAATGCAAACTATACGAGAATGTTTATATATGCTGCTTCTGCTGCTCTCGTCTACAAAGTGATGAAAAGTGCCACGGAAGTTGAGAGGCTGAGTGTTTTGCGCGTTTTCACGTGTAATGATGGTTTTGATTAAAATGTTTCTGGAAAGTAATGCTTGTACGGGCAAATATGCGCAAAAGTTTATTCTAAGAGAAATAACAAAATTTTACAAGACTTTTGAATAATAAATGGTAAACTATTACGCTCAACTTTAATATAGGCTATAAATATTTTTTTAAAATTAACATCTACTGAAAATATAATAATTTCATGTACATTTATTTCTCACAACACCGTTCTCATCATATACGTTTATAAACCGGAAAGGAGACGACAGAACAGCGCTGCAGCTTATTGCGCAACTCGTTCAAAACAATTCGGCCCCCTCGAAGCTGGCGTAGCTCGCGCGTTACCTCTGACCTACTCGAAATAATACCTCTCTTCCGTTTCTGTTTCGGCCGGCTAATTTTCGGCCAGCCCCGCGCAGTGATAGCCGAGCGATAAACATCAGCCCATCCCCCGTCTGAAATTTTCCTGCTCTCGAGAGCAGTAGCAGTGCTAGTGCCGCGGCGTGAATTATTCGCAAAAGAAAATATGCAGTCTGCTTTTCTTAGGACCGATCGGTTGTCTATGGAATAAATCAAGTTTTTATTTTTAAGATCCCCTCAAGCGCTTTTGGCTATTTGACAAAATTAGTGTAGGTAAACGTCGTTTGAGCACTTTCACTCGTAAACGTTGGAGAGGATAAGTATAGGCGATCAAGACGAGCACCGAAGTTGATATATGGCGGGGATTAATCGGTCTTAGCCCCGAGTGAGCGGCTAATAGCCGGCGCGGAGAACAATTGCTCGACGGCCTTGGCGCTCTGCTAATTGCAAAAACGGAGTGCGATTTTAGCGGGCTATACATGTAAGGCATGAATAATTTCTCTTTTCGGCAGTACTCGTGTTGAGTCTCGTGTTTTATGCGATTCCTTGTTATCCTGGCGCTTGGGAGAGTTTAGTGGTATTTTTCTTCTTTTTGTGTATTTCCGTCTCGTGTAAGTATATAAATTGTTTCGTTAGAAAAAAATGCTGAAAATCGTCAGTAAATTTTTCATAAAAAAATTATTGTCAACATTTAAAACAATTTGGCTTCTTTAAAACGATGATGATTTTTCCAAATTTTTTTAAGACCCATAGTTTGTACAAAAGTTTTGAAAATACGTGTTTTGTAATTGTTTATTATGAGTTTTTTCCTTTTTTCTAGTAAAACTATAGTTTCTAAGAAGTGTTTGATATAAAATCTTGAATTTTTTTTATTTGTCGATTTTGCCTAAGTGATGAATATAAGAAAATTGTTCAGACAATTGTTTATGTACAAAAATTAAAAATGAGTATTTTTTTTAATACCATTCGCTTTATCAAGAATAATAATTACGATCTTTTTAAACAGTTTTGTAGAAACTCGAATTTATAGTCAGTAAAATATTTATAAATAAGCTTTGACAATCTTTATTGCAAAAATTATTATTGCCTACCATAAAGCATACAAAGACTTGCATAATTGAAAAATACGAAAAAAATGTTAAAAATTACATTTAATAAATATATTAAAATTAATATGTTTATAACACATTCATAAAAAATTATTAGTGTTAACTGAAAAAATTCCAATTTAGAAAGTTAAATCACATCAAATTAATTTTAATGTAGCCGTGGTCGCCTATAGACTATTGATGGTTAGAATGTCTTAGTTCTTAGTTTATAATTTTTAGGAACATATTCATTGTATAGTTTTTAAGCATTATTTACAAGTTAATATAAATATGAGTATAAATAATAATAATATAAGTAAAAATTCAAAGTTGATGTAAGTATAAATATAAATACTACTAAAAAAAAAGTTTAAATTTAAATAATATAGGAATATGAAAAAGAAAATGATATTTTTTTTACCTAAAATTTATTCAAGCCATAATTAAAGTAGACACAATTTTTTTTCTTACCAAAAAAAGAAACGATAAAAACTGCTTTATAATATATTTATTTATAATATTTTAAAGTCTTTGGAAAAACTAATTTTAATTCACAAATTTATCTTGGATCAATGGACGCGATTATAATGGATCGAAATCAAATGAATTCTCATTATCGATTACGTAAAATCATATAGATAGCGCACTGCGATTTATTTCTTTCATTAAAATCCTAATTATAATTATAATTATTTTAATATTAATTATATCACGATATACACATATCGTGTACACACATATCGTGTAACATATTTTAATTCAATTACATTGCGATTATACTGTGACTATTTTCTCAATGTATGGGTCAAATTACTGCACGGTTGATATTATCGATAATTAGTGACAATAGAAATTGTTAATAACATGACATTCTGTACGTACAGATTATTCTTCCGGCACTTCCTCGATGAAATACGTAAAATACAATTTGAGTCGATGCTCGGGTATGAGCTTCGGTCTCAATAGGTACGGAACGAGCTTCTTCTTCATCTCTGACATTTTGTCGTATGACTCGAAGTCGAGTATGTAGTAGGGCATATACGCTCCCAGCTGATAGAACCTCTGATAGCCTTCGTGATCTTCGTAGCAGAAGAGCTCCTCGATCTCGTGTCTGGAAAAGATACCCACGAGTCTGACCGAGGGCGTCCGGCCAAGGTGACGATTTCTTCTTACGTTGGTATGTGTCACGTTCACCGTTAGCAGGTTGCTACACTTCCGAATCCGCCTGCGTCGCACGAGTTCGTTGACGAAGTCGTTGTCGACCTCGAGGTTCTGGCGCAGATCCAGCACCTCGAGACGTGGAAGATTACGCATCATATGAAATATAGCCATTTGGGAGAAGTGCACTCTTATTGCGTCGATTCTTCTCAGGGTCTTGGGTAGCCGGTACAGAGCTTGGTCCGTCAGCAAACGTATCTGCGAAAAATTCAAATATTCCAGCGTCGGATGATACCGGAGATAGCCGATTCCTCGATCTGTCAGCCTCTCGCAGTCGGAGATATTCAGCCTGGTCAGTTCCTGCAAATTATCCACAAGTCCCATTATATCTTTGTCCTGCAACCCTGATCTCGCCAACACCAGATCCTTTAGCTTTTTTAATTTCCAGACATTCGCAAAGACGTTGCCATTCACGCGCAGGTCGTGACCGCCAAATCCCGTCAGGTCGAGTCGACGCAAATTTAAACCCAGAGAACCTATGATACGCATCAACTTCTCCAGGTTCACATTGTCGACGAAATCTGGACAATTTAGTGACAATGTATGCAGGCTGCGGAATCTCCGCAGCTGCCTACAGAGCGATGGACAGAAGATACCGATCCGATCGAGACCTAAGGACTCGAGGTTCGGGCTCAGCTGGGCCAGGCAATCGCCATTCATCACGGCGCCTCTGATGTGCATAACTCGAATGTGTGGATTGTTGCGGAACAAGATGATGAGGCCCCTCTCGTGACTCTGTATGATGCATCTGCACATGCGGAATTCCCTTATGTTGCGGCAGTTGTCGATGATAGCCGCGAAAGCCTCGTACGAACAGAACTGCATCGAAGGTTCCCAGCACAGGTATGGCGTGTGTACAGGCTGACGCTCGAAGAGCTGCTCTTTTACGCACTCGTGCGACAAGTTGATTACAGTGATGTGCTCACCGGCTCGCTTTAAGACCAGTTTCAGAAGGCTTGTGCGAAGGGCGCCGTCGCGGCCGGTCACGCGCTTACCCCACGTCGTTTTCAGAGTATCCAAGCACTTGAAGTCCTTCCATACGTGCCTGCTAAGTACTTTCCATCTCGAGCATACTCCCTCTATCTTCAGTCTATCTCGGATTGGGAGATGCGAGAAGATTTTTATTAGGCAATTGTCGGGCAACGAATCGATCGTTGCGTTGACATCTGTTTCGTTGCTTCTTGTATAACATATTGGTGCCACGTAATCTGGATCAGAATCCCAGCTATCGTCACTGCTGTAGTCATACATTTTCTGGAATGAAAAATGGGCTAATATGACGTTTTTGGAAGTGACTATGTAGGTACGATCGTGGCACGCACCGAAAGTATAAATTAAATATTCTGAGCCTTATACAGGAATAATATTTATATTTGTTAAGAAAATAAATAATAAATTATCCAGAGAATCTGTCAAGTAAAGTGATGTGTTTTATTGAAATGAGTCATGAAAAAGGCGGTATTTAGGATGAGTGCTAATAAAGGAGTTATTTGAAATGAGCACTGAAAAAGGAACTATTTGGAATAAGCGCCCAAAAAGGTGCTATCTCGCGAGTGATTTTGTTTTCTCAAACTTTAAGTAGGCAACGAGAAACTAAAATCGGATTTTTAGAATTATTAAATTATTAAATTAAAAAATTATGAGCACATTTTCCTTAATAACAAATGATAGAGTAACGACAATTTGAATAGTATATTTCGACACAAGTGCGAAGGTGTTGATTCTATCACAAGTGGGAGATTTGTCGCCCGAGCGATGCGAGGGTAGAATGAGTGTAGAATCATCTTTCATACGTGTATCGAACGATATTTTTCAATATAGGGGGAGTAAAGGCGATTTTTAGAATTTACAGAATGTGTAAAAGCGCATTTTACGCACACTGTATCGAAAAATTAAAAAAAGAATATGTAGATAATTTAAAAATCTTTCGTATATATACACATACGCACACATAAAAAAAGTGTGTGTGTACGTGTTTGTACGTGTGTTTCTAGCGTTGCCAACTTAAATTTCGAAAAACAAAATGACTCGCAAGATAGCACTTTCTTGGGCACTTATTCCAACGAGCTCCTTCTTCAGCGCTCATTTGAAATGAAGCTTTTTCTGCCGGTTGGTGGTGCTAGTGGAACGTAGTGGGATATACATTATTTTTGTATATCTATATATTTATGTATGCACGCACAACTCCAATATATAGGTATACAAAAATAATCTATTTATTCCCTATGTCTCACTAGCGCCACTAAGCGGCGACTAAACCCATATAGCTCCTTTTTCAGCTGTCATTCAAAATAGCGCCTTCTTCATCACCCATTTCAATTAGCATCTTCTCCAGCGCTTTTTGGAAATAGCTCCTTTTTCTTCCCATCCAACGATATGGAATATGTTCTCGGTGGAGTAGAGAAAAAAGGACAGCTAATTAAGATTTTACTTACTTGTTTATCCTTTCATCAAAGCTGCTTCTTGAAGTTCCGTTGTCTCTACCTACTCTTTGTATTTTGAAACCAATTTAGGAAATATCAAAATCAACACGCACAACAAATTATAATTCCTTTAAAATAAAAAAAGTTATATTTGCCAAAAATTAAATCTAAGTTACTAATCGCCCTTGTAGGTTGCTTCGCAGAGCTGAGTTTATGTTCAAAAATAGAAAAAAGAAAAATCGACTTTCGAAATAAAAATTTAAAATGAACCGACACTAAAACTGTTCAGTTTAAAAACTTTGAATATAGGCTCTTGCTAAACGCACGTCAGATATAAAGTACACTGATTCAGAGAATAAGTTTCAAAACACGTCACTGTGATGTTTGTTTTGCTTTGACACCTGACTAGAGAAATTATATTCCGTTATATATACATACTTTGTATACATAAATCTGACGTACAAATAGCAGAAACGTTGAATATACTAACTGATGAACTGAAGTTAACTTAGAAGTTTAGAATTTGAAGTAAAAAATTGAAAATGAATTGAGACGAATGGTTGAGAAGTTTAAAATTTGAAGTTCGGAAAATGAAAGATTAAAATTGGAGAAAGTGTGCTTCCACGAATACGTGCTCTACTCTACGGGCTTGACTAAGACTAACATTTTTGGGGATGTACTCGGCAGTATAATATGTCGGTATCTATTGGTCACTCAGTTTCTTGAAATTTCTTGAACCCTCACTCAAATACAAATGTTCGAAATCGTTAATGAGGTCCTAATATGCGGATTTCATATAACTTATTTAATAACTAAAATGAAGAAAATTTTATTGTTCTGAGATAAAATTTATGACAAATAACATATTTTATTATAATGGTTTTTCTAGAATCATTAGTGGTTAATAAAAAAATTTTAAAAAGTTAAGAACATATAAAAGTAGGCGAAGCTGATGCTGTTTTTAAAAGACGTATACACGCGAGCAAAATTCTCGAAAACGTGAGATTAATTGAAAATACTATTCCAGAAATGGATATCACGATATGTTCTTGCATCATCGATATATCATTAGGACCGTCGATATACTCGACTATACGTGTTCTGTGCGTGGGTAGAATGAGACCTATTCCGCCGCATGTTAGCGCTGCCAATCACATGGGAGTAGAAAGTAAAGGGCCCCTTATACCGAGAGTCCGCTTGGAGGTGATAAGTAATAAGTTTCCATATTTAGTACCGATGTAGATTTCGCCGCCTGACATGCACGGGGCAAATAAGTCTCATAATATTGCTACGCACTGTGCAGTGCGGTTCGTCCATTCATTTTATTATGTTTTATTCATCGCGCGCGTTTTCCTTTCAGCGGCGATTCGTCACGTCGCGATAATTCAATTTTCCCCCATAATTCTCATCATCTGCGAGGCATATTTGCGCGCTCGTACGGCTATGATGGACATTCCTTCGCACCCGCGCGAACTTTCGATTTTTCTATGCAATTTAATATGCGCGAGCGAAAAAATTCCTTGACAAACGTCGGCTGCGCGCGCAGAATGCAAGTTGATATTCGCGCGTCTTTTTCGCGCAGGAAGAAACTGTGGAAAACGGATATTATATTAAAAAGTTATTTTTTATTTCTTTTTTTGGAAATATTTGGTTCCGGTTTGTTGGTTCGCCAAAATGAGTTTCGATGCGGAAGGGAGACTTTTTAATTGGGAGTTTCACGTACGCAGCGCGTTTTTTTTTTGTTTTTGTTTATTACGTTCCAATTGTTGCTATCTCGATAAAAAATTGTTAATTATTTTTAGTTTCGTTTGGTATCGATACGGTTGGCGAACTTTTTTAATTGACAGTAGGTCCAGCGAGCCAATAATTTATAAAACTGAACATATTTCACGACAATAACTATTTCGTTAATAGTGTAAAATATATACATACGCTAGAAGCAACACTTAGTCTAGGGATTATTTGTTCATTATTCAACGTATTGTATGTAAACGATGAATTTTACTTTGCATCATGCGAAAATCCACCTTTTCAATCGTGTAGCACGAAAACTCCGTACATATATATATATATATATATACACTACACACCCACGGCAGACCAATCCGCATGCTTCTCTTGCCATAATCTATACGCAAGCTGTTGCTCTGGCTATTGCTATAATACCCCAGCCCTGTTTACACGCATGCGTACACATGTGTGCGCTCTCGAATTACTAATCTCGATATATGATTATTAAAGTGCGTCTATGTATGTAGGTACAAGCTGGTATTGTTTTTTTGCTTTTTTTATTCGTATTGGATGAAAAATTTTACGTCACTGGCCACCCATTTTACAATGGTGTTATTGCTTGGTAATTTGGCGTAGACTTTACATGGCGATTCCAATCTCGCCGCACCTCATTCCGATAGCATGATATTTATATCAAGGCCATAGACACGTAAGATGATGAGCCAGAGCCTGGTATATTTGGATACATATAGCGAGAATCAGGTATAGAAAGGGATGAGTAAAAAAACTAAATACATATCTCTTAATCTGAGTTCTTGATGATTCTCGCTTTGAATGAAGTATAGATAAATCTCGGGTAAATTTAAATTACGCTTCTCTTTTGTAAGGGTGTTCGACAGTTCCGTAAATATAACTAGACAAATGGAATACAAGAGAACTTTTTTGAAATAATTGCAATATTTTTATGATAAATAAGATGAGAAGGTATAAACAATGCAGCAAATTAATGAAACATAATGAAAACATAAATATTTTCACAGTGAAAGATCGTTCTCCCCGCAAGGTATAAATCTACGCTCAAAACCGCTCTCCCTCTTTATCAAGAACAGCATAAGACACGACAAAGACGTACCTGAGGATACACGCATGCGCCTCTTTTTATTTCCCTCCCACGCGCGCCCGAGCCGATATTGCACAATTCTCGGGAGCCGTGCGCGCGCGCAGCAATATTAGAGCAAACATTCTATACCCACGCGCGGAACACGTAGCATAGTCGAGTGTATCGACGGTCTTAATGATGTATCCATGATGCGAGAACATACTGTGATATCCATTTCTGCAATAGTATTTTCAAGTAATCTTACATTTGCGCGAATTTTGCTCGTGTATTATACGTTTTTTAAAAATGGAAAAATATCTGTTTACAATGCGAGAAGTTTCGTATCCAAGATACTTTTGCTTGTATCCAGCAAATATAACGAATATGAATTCTTACTAAATTGTATTCGATTTTCATCGATTTTTCAAATGAAATCAAACAAAGGTGAACAATTATAGCCTTTCGCTATTTAAAACCGTAAAAATACAACATTTTTCCAGTATTCGTAGTAAATCGCCGTGAAAAACTGTATACGCGCCCTTGGTCCGTATACTTTCCGCGAAAAATCCGCGTTTACGTCATGTACACACTTTTACGCACCTACTAGGAAAAAAATTATGATAAAAAAATACCTATCTCGTCGCCTCTTCGCCGAAACCCACTTTTTTCGCCCCGCAACAAAAACAGCGCCAATTCGATCCCAAAAACCGGAAAAGAATCCTTCTCCAACACGTTCGCCATGTACCGCATATCCTATTTTCCGGCGGCGAATGAAGATGAAAAGTCCGATATGGTGCGATTGATTTTTCCCTTTCTCTCTGTCTCTTTTCGCGCATATAATATTAGATGAATATATATAGGTATCACGGGGTAAATCGAGATTTAAGTGCGCGCGGCAGGATCAGCACCAGACGTAAAATGAACGGTGAAGGAATTTTTTTTTTTATTTGCTCTGGATGTGAATAAGTAGAGACTTATGGGGATATTGACGGGATTCCACCGTGTGTATTACGCGGGATTGTCCGCGGGGACGGCTGTTGGGCTGCGTATTGACGCTGGGATTGAGATCGGAGAAGGGTATATAGAAGATGAGGGTATTGAGAATTCTTATGAATGCAGAGAGCGGGGAGAAATTATGTTGTTCGATTGTCGTGTTATTCTTTGTTTGGTTATCGGGATTAGAATCTGTAAGGAACACGTAATACAATAGTCAATTTACTATAGCAATTGTCGCTATCTCTGTACAAAGTTCAGTAAAAGTTCACGATAAAAAAAATTATTTTTCGTAGCCTACTCTATCAACAATATCATTTTTAATATTTTTATTACATTGAGAATTATTGAATTGAATTAAATAATAAAAATTGATAAAATATATATTAAAAATTCTTTTTTTGATCTATTGAAATGTTATATAATATCTTTAGCAGTTTATAATATCATTTATCAGTCATATAATAAATTTAATAGCTGTTTATACTACAAATTAAGAGAATCAATAGAATTGTATTAATATTAATAAGTACTAGCTCAAAATATATTAAAAGTCTTTTAAAAACTGCAAGTTTGCCCCCATGTCAGTGAATAATATATAGTAATTTTGTATGAAAAAAGTTTTTCTCCCAGTACAAAATTGATCAAATAACTGAAGTTTTCAACCTGGATAAAGAAAATCGTCAGCTTAAAGCAATGTAAAAGCTTAGTTGAAACTCTCTTTGAATGTAAAAGCGAATGTTCCGACAAATGTACTCTATAATAATTTACAAAGCATAGAAAATTCACTTAAAACTATTCAAACATCAGTAATTTTTTA
Organism: Torymus flavipes; assembly: GCA_030522905.1. NCBI lineage: Eukaryota > Metazoa > Arthropoda > Insecta > Hymenoptera > Torymidae > Torymus > Torymus flavipes. Next base: position 11,471 of record JAPYZO010003620.1, read on the forward strand.
TGTATCTACGACAAAATATTGAATAACCTTATTTCCATTTACATCGTTTTCACTACATACCTCTCTATTTTTATTTTTCCCGCACTCCAAACAAAATACCCTTATTTTAAGCTACTGTACATCAAACAAAAATATGCTCGAAAAATGGACTAACCATCAGAATTCGGATTTATTACAATTTCAAATCAACTTCCTAAAAAGAAATTCACGCTTCATCCCCGCGCATGCCATATGACCCGATTCCCATTCACCACACCCGCACACACAAGCGCTTTGCAAAAACATCTCGATTACGAGCAGATCCCGCAGTCGAAGACTCGCTCGACCTCGAAAATCATTCTCTCTGTAGTATCCAGCACGCCAACTCGATATTCGAAATAAAACGCAGCACCGCGCGACATCGTATATTCCACGGTTATACAAGTGATGGTGCGGATCAACACTTCACTGCCGGAAATATTCACAGCCACTCGTGTACACGGCTGGGTGAGGTGGAAGGGGGTCCAAGGTTTCGACGATTCACTTTAAAATTGAAGTCAACTATAGACGTTTTTTAGTTCGACATATGGTAATGCAGATTTTTCTTAGTTTCGAAATTCTAAATTACGAAAATTATATTTCGAAATAAACCATTAGAAACAAGTTATATTTTGCTTTGAAATCGTATTGATGAAATTCGATGTTTTGGACAGTAGGTGAATTGTTATTATTTATAGTGATGGAAGAAAGAAGAAAAACCGGAAGGAAAAAAACGCACACATGCCGCAAAAACGAAACAATTTTTGCACAACACGCACACAATCTTTCCCACTCGATGCCTATATTTTTGTTTATCATCACGCGCGAGGTGCTTTTTTTTATCGTGGGAGCTAGTGAAAAATTGACGGGG